>VJMY01000960.1:0-24342 GCA_009869795.1 Neelides sp. FZ-2019
TCAGGGTAGGCAAGATAAGTTTATTGGTTTTTTGCTTTTTCAGTTTAAACTAGTTTTTTGCTAATTGAAATTGAGCAAAAAACTGTTTTGCTTTTTGCTTTTTGCTTTTTTCTTGGAAATTGGAGTAATACGAGAAAATGAATCTTCAAACTTATATTCTAATATTTGATATTCTTGTAGTTAAACATTCCACGTTGTAATCTGAAATATTAAGCATTTTTGTCCCATAAATCACAATTTCTTTATAAATCTTAAAATTTTAAATTCCGAAATTAAGAAAATTTTTCATATATTAAATTAGTCTTACACTTAAACGATCTAACACTTAAAGATGAAGAGGAAACTAACTAATAGTCAAATACTTGAAGAACTTGGTAAGATTACTTGATTATTATCAAAATTAAAATTACCAAATATGATATAAAACAAAAAGCTTTAGATGTTATTAAAAGCAATATTTTAATTATTAGATAAACCAGCAAACGAGTTGAATCAGATCAATGATCCTCTTCCTACTTCATCATCTGCATCAAAAGACGACGAATCCTATGATGATGAAGTTCTCTTTCCCGATGAAACTGATACGTCTCAAAAACCCGAGAAATCAATATCTGAACTTCGAACTGTCATCCAAAAAAGAGCGAAATCATTAATTGCGTCCATGGAATCAACAAAGTCTCAATCTAAGACGTCATTTTCATTTTCAAGGCCGCCTAATACGACTCATCGAGGAGGAAGACAATCGGATCCAATTTGGCAGAATTTCACAATTACAGAGACAAATTCTTCTGGGCAAAAGACTAAAGCGAAATGCAACAAGTGTCTTAAATTAGTTAATTGGCCAAAGACAGAAACCGTGAAAGCCCATTTGGCGAAATGTGGAAGTGTTGAGCGTGTCATACCTACTACTGCAATTTGTCAAACCGCCCAAACAATTCCTTCTATGCTTTCTAAGAAAATTAAGACAGATGAAAGCAGCGAAATGCTCTGTGCAAAATTTGTTTTTGGTGCTAATGTTCCATTTGCAATTGTTGAAAATGAGCATTTCAAAAATTTTGTCAAAAGTTTAAAATGTACATTTACATTACCTACAAGAAAATCGGTTGGAGATGAATTACTTGAAAAAGTATTTAATGAATGCACAAATAAATCAAATGAAAACTTGCAAGGTAAACATGTTTCATTGTCTCAAGATGGTTGGACTGCTCCGAATCATGCTCCTGTAATTTCTCATTGCCTGAACGTTGAAGGGAAATATACAATATTTCTTGGAGCAGTTGGCACAGAAGAAGCAAAAAAGACCTCTGAATTTTGCCTTGATTTACTACGAAAGGAAATTAAAAAAGCCGAAGAAAACGGGTGCATTGTGGTTTGTGTAATAACTGACAATGAAATGAAAATGATCAGAATGAGACAACTTCTTGAAATCGAAAGACCAGACATAATTACGCTTGGATGTCATTGTCATTTATTGAATAACTTGGGAAAACGATTAACGAATGAAGAAGTCGCCGTTGAAGTTTTGGCTGTTCAAAACTACTTTCGAAATCACACTGAGCCAAGGGAACTTTTACGTAAATTAAATGGAGCAAAACAACCTGTCATTCCCACCGAAGTTCGTTGGAATTCACGGTACGATACCTACAAAAATTTTCTTGAAAACAACGATTATTATAAGAAAGTTCTTTTGAGTCTCAAGGAACTTGCACCAAAGAATATTGAACAATCAATTGAAAAAGTCAGCTTTCTTTTATCGGTTCAACACGAAATGGATGAGATGGCTATTATTGTCTCTGCAATTCTCACAGTAAATTGAATTTTTAATGTTTTTAAATAACATTATTATGTTTTTACGCAATGAATAGGTTTGACAAAATATATTTTATATTTTCTAGCTTCAAAACGATCGAGCTACTGTGGCCGACGCGATCTCTTTTTGGCTTGATGTTTTGAAAAAGCTTGAAGTCCCTGATGATTATGAAAAACGATTTTCAGAGGTTCTTGACATGGTCTTTACTGGAGTTTCCTGTGCTGCTTATATTTTGCATCCTGTCTATAAAAGTAAATATTAAATTATATGTTATTGCTTTTTTGCACATTAAGAACAGTTCATATATATAAATTATTGAATAATGGTTTATAATTTTAGGCAAAGGATTAAATGAACTCTATTACAATCGTGGAACTGAATGGATCTCTCTCAAAAATCCTTCATTTTACAGAGTTGTTTGCAAACTGACCACCGAAAACACAAGCTTTTTTCCTCAGAGTCTCTTGGGTCTTTCCTCAGAAGTTGGAATGCATGAGGAACAAATTACTGCAAAGGATTGGTGGATTGAGGCTGATAAAGTGATGGGCTCAAAGTTACCACAAGGATTTTTGGATTTGTGTTTCAAATTAATGATTCTTCCGGCATCGACAAGTGGAATTGAACGTTGTTTCTCTACTATGGGAAGCATAATTACCGATGTACGAAACAACCTTGGAATCGACAAAGCTGGTAAATTGTGCTTTGTCTATCGAGAGTTAAATAGAAAGAAATGATTTCTATTTTATTGTTAACTATTCAATGCGTAAGATCATCTATATTGTTAACCTTTAATAAATAATAAATACTTTTAGATTACATGCTTTTATTCATACATTATTAATTTATTAACTGCACTGATTTTGTTATTTATTGTCAATTAAATTCTTATGATTTTAATCATTAACTATTCGAGTAATTTATTTATGTAATGATAAACTAAATAAAAATCTATTATGAAAAACATGACTATTATTTGAATATTAATCATTAATTTAATAGTAGTTGTATTTAAGTATGATGCATAATTTACTCTGTAAAGGGAATATAAGGATCTTAAATTAGCAAAAAACAATTAGCAAAAAGCAAAAAACTAGTTTAAACCAAAAAACTTCATTATGCTAGCAAAAAAACTAGTTTTTTGCCTACCCTGATCCTCGTCCTTCGAGTTCGTCGTCGTCTTCACTCCTGTTTCTCTTCCTAGTCTCCGGCTCCATCTTCGTCTTCTTCCTCTTCTTCGACGTTTTCTATTCGGTAAAATTGAACAATATGGGAGCCATGAGTTTACTATGATTCAAAAGTGTTTTTTAATCAATTAACTAGTGCTGATAACGAATCTTAAGTTTGTTAGTAATGCAAAAAAAATAAGTAAATAAGTTACAACAGTTTAAAGCTGAATCTAACAAGTTTCTGTAATTTTATTTCATTAAATTATTCGTCAAGGTCAGAATCACTATTACCACTTTCATTTAACCGTTGCATTTAAGCATGTTTTCTGGAAAATATAAAGAAGCTGCAAAAGTGCAAAAAAAAGAAAAGCGATCAACTTGAGAAGCTCTTTCTTTTTTACAAAACATGTATCTCGCAAGGTGCCCAGGGAGAAAATATTTTTTTCTATTAGAAGGAGGAGCAGCAGATTTTGCATGCCGCCAGGTTCCCTTAATGGTATTCTTGTGAACTCTTGTTATTAGATCCTTGAAATGAATCGAATGGTTCACCTGAAGAGTTATGTAGTCTGGATCATGCAACAAGTCATTGTATCCAGACCACTTATCCGAATAAATAGTAGTTCCGGGATGAATCCGTTTTCGAACACAAGCAAGAAGGGTCGCATTATCTCTTTTCTTCACAATCTCAAAGAATACAAGTCCTGATTCCCTTTCAACGCCCCCAAATACCCAAGCACCTTCGACATGTTTTCTTCGATGATGCTTTCGCTTTCCAAATTTGGATTCATCAATCTCCACTCTAATTAAATAAGCAAAATTAAATAAATAAGCAAAAAGCCAGCTTGCAATAAATGAATAAAAGTTCAAAACTAACCTAACCTAATTAAATATATAAAAATATATGTAAGCAAATAATAAAATGCAAAACTTAGCACGTTTTTCCAACACCTCCAATTTTCTCTCGTTTCTCCACCATTACATCAAAGACAACTTCTCTGCAGAAAGAGCTCCAATCGACCACCGTCTTTTCCGAAATCTCACACTGAGTAGCGATACAATGAAGAGGAACCTTATTAACCCATAGATTTACAAAAAATAAAATCTGCCATATTTCCAGCTTTGAGCCTTGTAAAAATGTTCCTTTTCGAATGAAGTTGTCTGAAATGATAAAATACTTTAACAGATAAAAATTATAAATTATTTATAACAGTAAAATCAAAAAAACTAAAAATTAACTCACGAAAATTTACAACGAACAACTTTACCATTTCTAAACACTTTTCCATTACAAACAAATCTAAAACCGTCCTTGGCATAAGAATCCTTTACTAAAACTAATCTCCCTTGACAAGTACTTTTTTATACACCTTAACTCTTTTCGAAATTAACCCGAGTTCCTGAGTTTTCTCAACAATTAAATTGTTTGATTCCCAATAGAAAATGATTTTCAAGTTAATCGGAGCCATAATGGTATCGAAACGGTAGAGGAAAGTTAGGAGAAAGGTGGAAAGTGCCAGAGTGCAGGCGCTTTACCCTTAAACTACTTATTTGTTTTGCATTACTAACGAACTTCAGATTTGTGATCAGAATAAATTAATTGAGTAAAAAACACTTTTGGATCATGGTAAACTCACGGCTCCGATATTGTTAAGTTTAGCCTTCTATTCTTTGTGTTCTTCATCCTTTTCTCGTCTTCGTCGTGGTCACTCAACGGTGCTCGGCGTCTTCTGAAGTCCCGGCTCTCCGTAATGAGACGTGATGAAACGAGAAACTCGTTTCAAAACGTACATCACGAAGAGGAAATAGTTAATTAAATTCCCTTATTTTTAAGACTAATTTAGATAGGGAAATTAAATGAAGGTAAGTGCTATGAAAGTAATAAATTGAATAAATATATATGGTGAAAAGGCATGAAAGTTTATGATCCTGTGCGCGAGAATCAAACTTTTGGGGAAAATTGAGAAATTATCGGCTTTAATTCCTTCACAATAAGCTTGCCTATATACTGATACTTATAAAAAATCCTCATTTTTTTTACATAAATCAGTTTATAGATATTTAAATAAGTCATGCCTGTTAATTATAGTAATAGATTTTTCTATATAACTTACTCTGCTGTGGTATTTGATATTTGTATTATTTGTAATGTCAAGTTTTGTATATATCATCGATCAATAATCCGTAAATTTTTGAAGTAGATTCATTATATCATTCCTATATATATTCTCGTGAAAAGCATTCTAAAACTTTTAAGTCATTATGGCATATGCATATAAGCTCTATGACCACGATGAGTCTTGCAATGCGACCTTAGACCTTAAATCCTTTTTATCTCAAATATATACTTAAATTTAAAGCTATATTAGTATACATATGAATGCTCCTTATCAATCGATATATTCGTGTGTAAAAATACTCTATTTAATGTTCATGTTTCATCGCTACATAAAAAGGGTTAAAAGACACAAACATATGCCATATATTGCAGAATAAATACTAGAAACATACCAAATTATTATTTTATCTGACGCTTGTATTATGGATTGTTTTTTATATTGTTTAAGTACACAATTTCCAGATTTAAGGTTTGATGAAGAAAATTCTCCGGTTGATGATGTATTTTCAAATTACTTGGTAAAATTTTATTTATAATTATTTAAGTTGTACTCGTTTTTGTCAATGCAATATTAAATATAAATTTATAAAATCAAGTGAATATTTTTTATTGACACTCATAATTGAAATTACTTAATTACAAGCTATGATAATTTAATATATATATAATACCATAATAAATTAATTTTAGATTTTATATTTTTATAGATTTGGGAAACTCTATCTGAGTATTTATCACGTGGTGATCTTCTTAGTTTACGCCTTGTTTCAAAAACTTTTCTCAGTCGCATTTCTTCCATGAAAAAATTTTGTTCAAACAACCGTCTTTGTCTCAGTGATGACATTTTGAAAAATACAAGTGGAAATAAAAGAAAGAAACTCATTGATAACTTAAGAAGAACCGAATGGTTAAACTTGACAATTATTTGGAGAAATTGGAACGATGAAATTGATTTCCAAGCATTCGACCATTTAAAACCACTTTTCTCAAACATCACGGATTTGAAATTGAAGTTTTTTAATCCAATTACAAATGACAATTTAAACCGGGGGAATTCAATTGTAAATTTTGAAAAGTTTTTTTCAAATTTCATTTCCTTAAAGTCTTTGAATATTGATCCTGTTTACCTTAATGCTCTTGAAAACATTAGTTTAGTCGATTATCCGAAAATTGAATTTATTTTAACAAACCTGAAAGAATTTTCAATTATGAAAATTATAATAAAACATCAAATCTTGTTGAGAAATAAAGATTCTAAGAGTATCAATATTTTTGAAAAGTTGAATCCTAACAATGAAAGTCAACTTAAAACATTTAATGTTCCATTTAAAATTGCAATGGCCAAAAATCAAACAAGTGTAAATTTATTTGAGCATGGGATTTTTAAATATGCAGCTAACAATTTTCACACTATAGTAAATTTAGATTTAAATTTTGAATTGTTTACAACAGATTGTGAAATTGCTTTTAAATTTCCCGCTCTACAAAACTTGAAAGTTCGCGGGAGTAAAACAAATCAAGAAATGGGAAGCCAAACCATCAATTTCATTTTGCTCCAACCACTTGAGCAACTCAAAAGGCTTTCACTTTTAATATTCCCAATTATTCCAAATGTCCTCATTGATGAAATTAATCTAAGATGCTTTGAAAATTTGACTTGTTTAGAATTCACAACTTACGAAGTTTTAAATTTATTGAACAATTTGAATTTCATTCAAAATCTTCATGCATTGGAGGAATTTCAATTATTTCTTCCTATTTCGGCCAATTTTGTTAATTATCCAATTTCACCAAAAGAAAATTTCTACTCTCAATTTAAAAATAAAGAAATGAAGAAATTAAGTTTTCGTGGGTTTAGAAACATAGATGTGATTCCTATAGACGACGATGTGACCGGATTGATGAATTTAACGGAACTCAATTTAGATGGATGTACTTTTGCTCTTAATAATGAGAAATTTGCAATTATTGCACAAAATATTACAAAATTAGTAAAATTAGGATTTTCAGAATGCACAGAAATTACGGACCTTGGAATAACTGGACTTGAAATAGAAAATCATCGTATAATAAGGCGAAATGAATATTCTCTTGTAAATCTTAAAAAGCTAAAAGAATTGAAAATGGTTTCGTGCGAGAAAATTACTGATTTTTCATGCAAATATGGCATTAAACTGCCAAAGTTAGAAATCTTAGATTTGTCAGGATCAGATTCTTCAAATTACAGAGAAGCAAAAGTCTTTATAATCTAATAATATTATATTTTAATTTAACTTATTTTTGATATAATATGGTTATTACCTATATGAGCAAATATTAAAGTATATGTAAAATAAAATTGAGTTATATATTAAATTTATATATTTTAATCGTTATTTATAGATTTCTAATGATGGCATACTGGATCTTCTTACCAACAATCCGTCTCTCAAATCGCTAATCATTGGAAAAAATCCGGAAATTTTTCTAAATAAAACTTTACTGAAAATCTCCAGATTAAGAAATATACAAATTTCATATAAAGTAAAATACTAATATAAACACTCTAATTCTAAATTTTAATTTTCAAATTTAAAAAAACAAATTAAAAATGCTTCATGTCATTTTATTTTCCAAATAGGTCTTATCATGGGATGCTTATATTAACGATGAAAACGATCAAATTGGCATTAGAGAATTCTATGCATTATTGTTCGGTGAAAATCACGAAATTATGTTGATTTTTAACAACTAAAATAAGTTTTAGGTGAATCAGTGGATCCATTCAATCATTGATTGCATTTCTATTCAAGATTCAAGAATTTAAATAAATGCTAATATATTACTATGTTTAGGCTAAATGGAAATGAAATTGTAATTTATTTGAATACTTGTAAACTAAAATTACTTTGCAATAAAAGTTATAACTTTAAATACAATTCTGAGAATATTATTGAATAACTTTTATTACAGTCGAACTCGAACACAATATTTGTATATTAATGGTCTAATTACATTAGCGTATGTTGAAGCATAACAATTACAAATATACTTTTTTTACATACGGTTTCATTTTCATGTTAGTAGTTAGGGCAAAGACATGCAATCAGATCAACTTTATTGATATCGACTGTTGTGATCTCAATGGTAAGATAAACATCCCCTTTATATTTTAGATCGTAAAGCTTTTATCCAATCCAATAAGTTATTATCCAATCTAGTAATTCTTTTCTTGTCAAATTCAGTAATTTCCCCCCGATTTTCACACCTTGAATAAAAATTCATTTAAAGAGAAGTGATTAATTAAAAATGAAACAGTATATCCCAAGCATAACATAGACTCAGAGAAGATGTCGGATCAGCACTGATTGGTCATTATGACCAGTTTCAGTTTATGTCGCCTGGCCCAAATTTAATTTCTTTTTCTGTCCTTGTTCACTCAATTTTAATTCAACCACCATAAAAGAGGACAAAACGATGATAAAAAATAAAAGCCAGAACCAAGTGGAATTGCCCATTGAGAAGACAATAGCTTTAAAATCTGGATAATATGATTATGGATTGCTTTTTAGCTAGTAAAGAAAATTTGTGTAGCTCATTTGTGGGAAGGCATGATGAATGGATGGCCATTTTGGGGCTTCAAAGAAAATTGAGAAATTCGGCCAAAACATTGAAAATGATTGAATCGTAGTGATATAGCCACAGTGGTATGACCAATTAATAAAATAAATCTCCTTCCTCAATATTATTTTGAAATTAGCTATGAACGAGTAATTGGAAATCCTTCGGTAATTTATTTTTGAATTATGATAGATTATGAAAACTCCTAAACCCAATACAAAAAATTGTTAAAATTGAAATATTTAATTTTGAATGTAAATAGGAGGAGAAACCACAAAGCAACTTGTATTTCTTTTTGTAACTCATCCTGAAACTCAAGAAAAAATTCGGGAAGAAATGAAGCAAATTGGGCTTAAGGGACCTCCTTTTATTTCCTAGGAAAGTCACACAAAATTTGAATTCTACGGGCTCAAAATCCTCGCCGGGACGAACATCCTTTCAAACACCCACGCGGCTCATCAAGACAAAGAAGCCTGGGGAGATCCGGATCAATTCCGCCCCGAAAGATTCATCGCTGAAGATGAAAGCGGGAAAAGACCAGAGGCGCTTTTGGACACGGAAGGCGACTTTGCCCAGGAGAAGTATTTGCTCGAGATACCATTTTCCTTTTTGTCACCCAACTCGTTTTTAACTTTCAACCGGACCCAGGAAACCCCATTTGGGATATTTTAATATTCTTTTAACGATTTTTCCTTTTATTCTAAAGTTTGTTTTGCTAAAATTTGATTATTTTAAAGTAATCAAATATCTTTAAAATTGAATTCCAGTGGATATTTCTGTAATCCTTAATATTAATAAGCATTTATATAATTCAGTATTTTTGATCTATTAAATATTTTATCAATGCAATGTTTTTAACTTAATATGATTTAATTAATTTTAACAATCATAATGCAAGACAAGTTATTCGCACAATTTAATTTGGTGATCAAAAGATTTTATATTTATTTTTTCATTTGTGTATATTCATTATATCAAAATTCAATAGTTTAGGATCAATCATTACTTTCACATATTTTTTCCATATTGAACTTCAATTGGAATCCAACATTGCTCTAACCGGTCATCAAATTCAGCAAGGATAATTTGTTTGGTCATTCTATAATGAAATTATTTTTTCAATTACAAATATACTCTATGTTAATTCTAATTTAAATTAAAGCACCGATTTAACTAAAATGCATTTCAAATTTACCCAGGGTTATGGAGAACTTTGCCATCAAAAGCAGATTGAATTCGATATGTGTTATCAAAGGTCCCTTTGAATAGCCATTCTTGGCTCAGCTCTCCATCAATCGGCTATAAAGTATAAAAATATTCACTCATACTTATTTCTATAGGAATTTTGCAAACTTCCATGAAAATATTTGAATTTTTTATAATTGATTTTCATATTAAATTTCAACCTGAATGTTTTAACTATTACTATGAATTCAAATATTTTCCCGGGAAGTTCACAAGAATTCTACAATTCTAAATGAATATATCAAAGTTTCCAAATTCTTCTATTTTTCTATTCCATTGCTACATAAAATCTTTTAAAACTTCATAAATAATACATCATAAAACTAATTATATGTTGATACTTTTATTTCAAGAATCGCCTTTTCCGCGTTATTGGTAAGAGAGCCAAAGTTTCCACTTCTTTGAATTGTTTTGAAAATATATTCATTTTCTATTTAATTAGTTAAATATATAAAATGACTCGTCAATCAATCGCCATGCATAAATTATGTCTTGAATTGCATTGTTAATGTATTCTTTATAGTAAATATACTTTAACCAACCTCCTTTATCAATAGCGAAATGTTGATACCGTGTTCCTTCACTTGGAAAAGCATTAACTTTCGAAGTTGAATTGTCAAACCACCAATCATAATAAGAAAGAACCTGAAAGCAATTAATTTAAAAGTAACATTCAATTTTTTAAATTACCCTTCCATCGTGTGCACTTGCGAATGTATAAACATGTCCGAGTTCAATCCCAAGTTCGGGAAATTTAATTTCTGGAATGTAAGTTATAGCAATAAATACCACGACGATGATAAGTGACATATTTTTACAGAGACAGTTTTATTTAAATTATTTAACCTCTCTGATTTTGAAATATGTTTGTACATTGGGCTCTGAAATTTAATAGTAAAAAATATTATTTATGAAATTTATTTTAACAATTTGATAATCATAGAATTATTCTATTAAACATTTAAATTGAGAATTAAGTATGAAAATTGCATTTCAAATTGTTAAACCTGTGAAAGAAGGCTCCTGTTAACAAAAATATAATAAAATACCAATACATGTTTAAAGTTGAAAGTTATAATTATTATTATAAAAAGCTTTTCTAAGTAGTTATGAGTTCTTAGATTTTATTTTTTAATAATTTATGGTCATTTATATATAAAGAGTAGAGAGTAGAACTATAATCTACAACATGATAATTGTTTTGAGTTTTCTATGATAAAGAATAATAAAATCGTCATCTTGCCATTGAATAAATACCTTGTATTCCATTATTACATGTCATCCTTTTTAATTTGATTTTAGAGGGTGATGGGCAACGGTGTTAACTTTAATTGTATGTGATTGCGTCAATGAAGCAATAAGCAATGGTCAATGGCTCTCGTGTCTTGATTTTTCATGTTTGGTTTAATATTGTTGTAGAATTACAATTAATTTATTGATATAGATAAACCTACATGAATGGTAATTCAAAGATAATGTTATTTTATAATTAGAATCGATATTTTGAAAATGAAAACAAAAATTAATTTGTTTCGAAATTTAAAGTGAATTTTGAGGTGAGGAAGGAAGAAACGAATCCAACATGAAATTGATAAATATGATAATGATAAGAGACTATGCATGAACTTTTTCATCGACCAAAACGTGAATAGGGTGCAATTATTGCAATTTTTATACACATATTTTTAAAAGTATTATTATTAAAGTAGTATTATTAATTTATTTCTTAAGTTATGTGTAGCATATTGTAAATTACAAATTATAAAACTCAACAATTTGACTTTAATTGAAATTTTATTCGATTTCATAGCAAAGAAAAATGTAATTGATTTATTAAGTTAGAAATGAATTTTTAAAGTAATTCAACATGTTTCGTTATTATTAATACAAATTATTGTTATAGTTTTAAGAGTATTAGAATATTAATTAAATATTATTAGTAGGAATTTCCTACTTTGATAAGAATCCAACATTGGTGTGGAACTCCAGTATATTCTCTAACTTGAATAATCCCCGATTCCAGACCCCTATAATTTATTTCACAATTTTACTCTCTTGTAATAAAATCATATTTAGTGACATAAAATCGACCTGGGATCTTCTAAAACTTTGTTGTCAACAAGTGACTGAATGTAAAATGTATCTCGGTTATTGTTTTTTCCGCATCTTCCAATATTCCATTCTTGATACATGCGACTCGATCCATCCTTAAGGGCCTTAAGACGATCCATCATTATTTAATGTACTAAATGTATTTTATAATGTAATAATTAAAAAAATAATAATTGTCCTCACTTGCATCTCGACGATTGTTCTGTTATTTATATCTATTTGGTAAGTCATTGCACCAACTTTTCCAGTTTGTTGAACCCCTGTTGCCAAAAATCCATGTTCTGGAAAAATTTAAATTTATAACTTGATCGAATTGAGAATAAAAATTTTTTGTTTTGTGTTTTGTATGTGTTGAACACTTAAAATTACCTCCTTGAACAATTGTAAATTGTTGATATGATTCCCCATTACTAATTGATGTAACTATCCATTGGATGTATTCATCATACCAATTGAAATAATGCAGAACCTAGGTATTATTGATTCTGATGTATTTTAATTTATTTAAATTCTAATATAGCTGGTTATTGGTTTTACAATTGAAATTTTTTAATTCAATATTCTTTTTACTCTGCCATTATGCAAACTAGCAAAAGTGTAAGTATATCCAGGGATAAGAATTCCATCCTCATGTGTGTTGTGATCTTTCATATCATATTCAGTAAATTGTTAGAAAATATACTACAATAAATGGTTTAATTTAATTTAATTTTAAAAATTCCTTTTCACATATGTTTAAAAAGTAGTAAATGATGATAATTTTATATTCATTAACTGGTAAATTAACAACTCACTTCTATTCAATAGATTATTGGGATAAATGTTTTTTGAGCTGAAATATTATTTAAATAAACAATACAATATTTATATCATTTGCTAACTCTTTATTATGTTAAAATGTAATATAGTAAATATTATTAATAGTTACCTTCCAAAAGAAATTAAACTAATACAAATAGTTATTATAATTATCCAAATATTTATCATTTTTAAATATAATAAAAAATATGGCAATAGAAAAAAATGTTGCTGCTAAATCTTGAACTTTAATAATTAAAGTGAAACGAATGATTGTTAATGTAGTACTACTATATGAGATATTTAAATGGAAATTTTTTATCATCAATTAATTTCCTTTTACATGATTATGATAATGGTGTTATGTAAGTTACGTATATGATTATTTATAAATTTATTTTGCAATATTGATTTTTATTCAATAGATAAAGTGATATAGATATATTTATATTGAAACGAGAGAGATTTTATTTATTTTTTATTTTCAATTTAAAGGATTCATGTAAAATGAAAGATTTAGGTTTAATCAATCTTTAATTATAATTAATATTTATTTATAAAATGTTTTTTAAATCTATTCTATAGCTTTCTAAATTTGCGAATAAAATTGTTTACGACACATAAAAATCTAGATATATTTAAATATAAACCTTTGTTTCATTCTCATTTTAGACAATTTAAAAATGAGAAGCTCCGCCAGCCCTTTCCTTATTTCCTTTTTTGCCACCATTTCATTAAGCTTAGATTCCTACAAGGATTTCATAATCGGGAAATAAATATTCTTTGTTCCATAAAGGAACGACACAGCCCTGTTTTGAAGCCTGGACTTTTCCTATTGATGGTTCAGTTGGATTTCCTTCTGTGGTCACGTAAACTCTTCCAATATAAAGAATTTCTCCGTTTGAATCTTCACCTCCGACTATTGCCTTTCTCACGCTTTTCCCATTTGATGACAGGACCCATTTAAACGTTCCCGGTTCCATACGTAAAATCTAAATAAAAGATCAAAATTAGTAGTATTGAATTTGACAAATAACGAAAACATTATTTTAAAAACATATTACAATGCATAAAACTTTGAAAAGCAAATTAATTAAAAATATTTGATATTTTCATTTTTACCTCAAACTCGTATAATTTTACTTCTTCACCATTGTAACTACATTGAAAGCTGTCAAATGTGGGGAAGCGAAGGAATTTTCCAGGTAAGATATTCCCATTTGTTTTCCCTCTTCCTACTAATATTTCCAATTCAATCTTTTCACTATCAAACCCTGGGCCTTGATAATGAGCAAAACCCGGGAAAATGAATCTCCCGGCTGAAACGGCATTATTAGTTGAGATTCCTGTTGAATGAGTTTCCCAGCGGGCTAAAGGCAATTCTAAATATATGCAATTCATCTAATTTAATTTCATATCGACTTTTAAAAAATTGTAATGTAAATTTATAAATTAATAGAAATAAATGAAAACCTTCAGACGAATCCCTTTGGCAAATTTCGAGCTGACTCGCATATGCCTCCATGTAAGCTTCTAACTGTTCTTTTTTACAATTTGAATAGCCGTGGAAATAACCCTTGGCTTCTTGGAAAAAAGTAAATGCCATTTCCTTCTCATTCATTTTTCCCTTGATGCCCGAATCGTAAAATTTTTTAGCATTTTCCAAATGATGGTTCACCAGCCTGTCGGTGTAAAACTGCTTAATGTACAAGAAGGAAAGGAGAAGGGAGGTTTCGGCAATGGTGACGTCATCGTATATCAAATGCTTTTGAAAAGTGGTCAATGCCACTTGGAAGGCCTTTTCCTTCTCTTCAAAACCTTCCTTTGACATGAAAGACTCCAGTGCGAATTTAGCATCTGCTATGGGATTTGTCTCGAATATTTCAATGTCCCCCGGAATTGGGACCTCAAGCCTAATTTCTGCGAATTTTGGAACTTCGTCAAGTTCAATGTTGGTCATTTTGATTCGCTGTTCTGTGGTCAAGTTTTGCGGGTATTTTTTCAAATGGTGGTTGAAGAGGGAGCCGTAATGGGGCAAAAGCATGCGCTTCAATGTCAAGTCACGCTTGAAAATTTTTCCTAAGGGGTAAATTGAGTCGAGCAAATCATAGGTTCGAGTTAACTCGTCCCAAGTATTAGTTGAACCATACCTGTATATACAAAATATTTAATTGGTTTTTTTATATCATTTATTAAAATTATAAATAAATAAATTGATTTTTTAATACATTTCATCTTCTTCGGACCCAGTAGAATTTCCGGCCAATTTAAACAAAATGGATTCCTGCACAAGCCGATGGATTGAGAAAAAAGTCTCATCTTCCAACGTAATCAATGAGAATTCCTGAAGTAGGATTAAAATCTGCCTGGGAAATAAACTTCTAGGAATTTTTTCAGGAACTAAAAACGCGCATTTATTCAAATACACAATGCCCTCTTTCTTCTTAGAATAAATCTTCTTCACAGAGAGTAAAAAGGACTCAAGAACGAAAATGTAGGATTTCAAAAACTCATCATCTTGAATCATTTCCGAGTCAATTTTGGAGAGCAAAATGTTCTTCTGTTCTTCCTTCAGCTTTAAATAGCAATCGATGGAAATCTTATCTCTGAAGATATAGGAAGTTGCCTGAGCGACGGACAGCGGGTGGAAGCCGAGTTCCTTGGCAAACATTTTAATGGACTCCTCGGGGGTTTGGTTGTAAATATTCGCGAGCCGTTTCTTCAAGTAGAGCTTCACTTCCTCAAGGGAAAAGTTCTCGAGCTCGATCAAGTTGTCAGAATCGAAGAAAGAACGGTTGCGCGACGTGATGATGATTTTCCCGTCGCAGTTCGGTGTGTATTTTTCAATTGACTCTGAGTTTTCCACATTGTCGAACACGATGAGCCACCCGGGGTTGTTTTCAAACCAATAAACGATCTTTTTAACGTCCTTGTTTCCCTCGTTGGTGATGCGCTTGTCGACCCCGAACCGAAGGAATTCCTCTTCAAGGAGCGAGTCTTTGGAATCCGAATTGAACCATGCGATCGTGTCGTATTTCCCCTTATTGGCCCAAATGTAATGAGCGATCAAAGACGTTTTGCCAATCCCGCCTTGGCCGACACAAGACGTGATCACGGCATAGCCCGTCTGGCTATTCAAATGATTATCAATCTTCTCCAGCTCTTTGGATCTGCCAATGAATTTGATATCACGCTTTGGCACATTCCAAAAAATATTTTCATGATTTTGTTTCCCGTTTTCTGTTATCCATAAATTCATAAATTACCCAATTTTAAAATAATATCTATAATTCACATTTTATTTGGAAATATAATTTATGTAATAATTAATTTTAATTAAAATATATAAATTTATTAAAGTATTATGCTTATATAATTCTAAAATATACTTTTAGTTTTTTAAAATTTAAAATTGTAATTTTAATTGAAAGATTGAAACGAACCTTTAAAAAATACTTCAGGAGAAATCTTAAAGTTATTTTCAAACAAGAGTTTTTTTAACATTGAAACTGAGCACTCATTTGAACGGGAGTTTCTCCAATGCTTGATGGCTTTGTTATAAGCAACAAAAGCACTTGAGTCCATCCCGTCATCTTCGTATTTATCATATTGCCCAAGTACCAGGTAAAAAGTTTCAATTTCCTTTCTTTTGTAATAGTGTTTTCCGAGGTCTTTTGAAATGTCTAGAAGAAGATCCTCTGTAAATAACGAAAGAGTTGCTGGAAAACATCTTAATACTTTAATGTTGATTATAGGAAAGTCAAAATAATTAAAATTTGTACCAGTTAGAATATCCATGTTCTCATTTGTCCCAATTTAATTATTTGATAAAATGAATACGAATTGTTGTTAAGACGAATGAATAAGAAGGAAAAGGATCTTTTTATATTTCAAAGTTTCAATTCGACAAGAATTCTTGGCTCAATTTGTATTTTGAAAGAAAGCTACAGAAATAGCTTGACCAAGATCACGCACCACGCATGTACTTGTGAAGTTCAGCTCAAATGAATTTTTCTTTATTCATTATATGCCTACTGTCTGAATATCTCAATATAAATACAGATGAATATTAGATATTAGTTAACTTTATATATGTTATATGTACGTATTTGTAACATTGCATTATGAGTATCTGCGAACTTTCGAGAACATTTGGGAACCAATTTTGATACGAAGCCAATTTTACGGTCTAATCTAAAGTCTATTATCGTTTAATATTGAATATTCACACAGTACATTCATATTATGGTTTGTTGATAATAGCCACGAGACGAAATATTAAATGTTAAGTTTAATATAAGACAAGCACAATGAGACATTGAGACAATCTTTTAACCTCATATAATTGTAATTCATTTTAATAAATTTAAATACATATACAATAAGTAATATGTTAATCCTTAATACATAATTAAAAATTTGGCAATCCATAAAGAAATTCGAAGCCTTTGATTATATTTTATGTCATTAATTTATTTCCAGTATTGTATGTAACATACGTATATAAATTCATCGATATTCTTATTAAAGTTAGTTTACAGTTAATTCAAGTACATATAATTTAATTGAGTATATGTTTATACTTATATAAATTTACGATTATGAATTTATTCACTCAAAGCCATCCGTTGTTGATAATAGAATTAATAGATATATGCTATGTAATATAGTATTAATTCTTTTTGGAGCGAAGTAAAGACTGAACTATGCCTTTTGTAAATTGATTTTGCTGAATCAGCCGTTGGAAAATTCTCAGACCAAGCATCATCCTCACAAAATTGAATCTTATAGATATCGTATTTAAAGGCGTACATGTTAGTTAAATATTTAATTCTACACAAATTATTTATTTGATTTAATTATCTTGATATAAATTACTAGAAATTATTATATTACAATTAAAAATTTGAATGGGTGATTGTTAAATTTATTTTTCACTTATTAGTTATTACAGTGCACGTGCAGCGTTTTTAAATTCTTATTAAGAGAAGATGAGAATCCTTATTTTTACAACACACTTTGCATTTATATGGTTTTTCTTTTGTATGGAGTCGTACGTGGTATATCAATGACCCAAAGTTGAATGTTTTTTTTGTTACAAAATATACATTTATAAGGATTCTCTCTTATATGAAATCGGATGTTTATTTTAAGTGAAGAAGATCCTTGAAGCTTTTTCTTACAGAATAAACATTTGTGCCTCCTTTGAGTGAGCGATTTTGTGACTTTTTTTTAGATTTTATAGTTAAGTCGCTTGATGTCCAAATAAACTTGACTGTAACCGATCTTGACTATAGCCGAAACCCTATAATTACATTTGAATGGCTTGGCATGACATCTTAAACGATGGCCCTTCAAATACTCCAACAATTTAAACTTCTCTCCACACTCTGTACATATAAATGATTTCACACTCATGAGTATTTATGTTTTTCAAACTACTTGAACGGTCGAACTTTTTATCACAAAAAAAAGAATCAAAATTCTTTGGAAGATGTTTACTAATATACTTTTACAATCTTGGCACTAAAAAGGTTTCTGTAGATGAACTCTCAGATGGTCAAATATGCCTTGTTTCCACAAAATTGAAAGTGTTGAAAGTATGAAACGACGGATTGAGTGAACTTGCATATTTATTATTTATAGAAATAAAAGGTATGTAGTAAAGGTACAGAGAAGAGGGTTAAATATCTTGAAATAACTTTATTATAAGCATTCTTTGTAGCATAACAAAAATAAGTAGGTAGGTATATAATCATAGTAGGAGTTTCTGTTGTAGAAGTTTCGAATGGAAATTTCTAAATCCTCATTCTATTTAATATTCACATATGTAGCATTATTATGTATACAATCACTAGTCACAAAGACATTTGGACTAAACTTCGAGTTTTTGCTTTTAATTTTACTAGGTACAATAGTAAGATGTGTATAGGTATAAATATTTAATAATGTACATGTTATGGTTTATTATATTATTATTGGTGTTAACACTATTAACACGAAACCACTTTGACCAGAAATACCAAAAAATACCAAATAATAAAACTGAGCGATTCTTACTCTAATTGCAAATCTTATTTTATTTTAATTGCTAATTAAATACAAAATATTTATTTAATTATATTTTTATAGTTAGATATTAATAGATTTCCTTCTTCTGAGTCTTTATCATATGATTATGACAATATAATTTTAGTGTTTAAATTCAGAATTTCAAAATAGTTTGAATACCTTTGGAATTGGTTTTTAACTCGCCAATATAGGCTTCAACAACCCAGAGCGAATACACTTTGTAAATAATGAGGAGAAGAATGACGAGGAGCCAAAGCAGATGGCCAATATGAGAAAACGATATAATATTTATAAGAGCAAGTTTAATCACTGTGATTCTCCACCAGATATTACATTTTGACATACTTTTCTATAATCAAAAAGTTCAAAAAAAATTTAAACTCAATGCCATTATAATTCTATTTAAAATGTAAATATGAAAACCAATGTATTACTTGAACAGCTCCAGCAATTAAAACTGATGCAAGAAGGATGTCTATTAAGGAAAAGACAAACAATAAAGCGAAACCTTTGGAAATTTCATTCCCTACATTAAATAAATACATCAAAGAATTAATTTCTATTCTTTTAATAATAATTAAGATTGAAAATTAATTTCAATACATTCATAGCTATTTTCTTCGGCGACAAATTTCTCATTTGTAACTTTTTTTCCATCAACGAACCAAAAAGCGAGTAAAATGGATATCCAAATTAGGTTACCAGTCTAATGCATATTTTTAACATTTTTTAAATTATATAATTATTTCTATATAACAATAATTAATACTTTAAATACTAATAAATAAATGTTTATAGTTATTATTTACTTATATTTGTGTGAAATATACATTTAAGTAGATATGTTTTTATTACCAAATCAATGATTCCAATTGCTTTAGATCCATTTCGCAAGGAATTCCTACAACACGGATGAGGCATTTAAAATATTTAAATATGTACAAGTTTCTCTAAATTTAAACAATTGAATTGATTAAATGTATGTAAATCAGAAAATATGCATGGGATTAAGCTTCTGACTGTATTTCAAACGATTAAATGATTTGAATTGACTTTTATAATTTATAATTATTAGATAATAGGCTTTTATGGAATATATGGAAAATATAATATTATTGTACAAATTAAATCATATTTATCAAATTGATTAGTTATTAATTAACCACGATAGAAATAAAATACTAAATATAAATTAACTATATAGTGTCTAACAATTTTGTACGTGAATTTGATTAAGGAAAATAAATAATACCATATCTTGTCATATATGTATTTCAAATAGAATATTAATTATATCGAAGGAAAATTTTTTTATCGATCGATGAAAAATTAAATCATTATTTAACCTTAATTAACTTAAAATGATTAACTTCTTATTTTTTATTACTATTTATTTATAATTGCAATTGTAAAATAACAAGAATTATTTACAAATATAGAAAAAAGAAATTGAATATTTTAATAAGTTATGACATTTAATATAGGTACAAATAATATTTTTATTATGAAAAAACATAATTAGATTATTTTTTGAACTGGGTTTAACACGGAAACTACTTAAAGTGATAGGGTCGTAGAGACTAAATCATTATTGGATGTTTTAAACCATCACTACAAATAGTTATTCGGATAGATTTTATTCTGAAAAATTCATAGGTTAATTTTTTAATTATGATTAACTTTTCAATTTATACGTAAGAGGGGACCATGTTCACAATTCAAAAACTCATGTAAAATCCCATCTGATCTGCTCATTTGGCTGTTGGTGAGTGAAACGACCATTGTAGAATAATAAAATTTTTAAATCTAAATCATACCTTATTTGTAAATTATATATTGCAATTTACAGTTTTTTTGTAAATACAAATAGAGCCCAACAAATCCTGGACTGGCATCTGAAGTGGCAATTCAAATCGAGGACTTTCACCATCGAATGCAGGATTGTCTCAAGTGCCAATAACTCAATTTAAAACCAAAAACTACGTACTTAAAAACATACAAAACGAATTACCAATGACCTTTCCTTCGTCATAAACTTAAAACATTTCCAATTCTCATTAAATTATTTCTCTAATTAATTAGACCAATTTGTATAATAGATAATAGATTTTTAATTTAATAGATAATAGATAACTGTAATCTTGTCTGTAATTGAAACTTAACATCGTTTAACGCGATTTAATGTAAGAAACAGGGGTTTAGAGTTTATATTGAGAGATTGAGAGTTGTTTAAAGCCTTTTGTGATATCCTCGTAAGAACTTGTTCTAACTTGAGTGAGTGAACCATACTTATTAAATGTATAAAAAATGAAAAATATAAACAAATGCTATAATGAAGTAATGATCACTAATATATTGATATTAAATACAAACCAAATTGACTTTGTATCAACAGTTTTAGTTACTTACTGAACAAACCAACACAATTAATAAATGAAAATTGAAAATAATCTGTTAAGATGGAATGTTTATTTCAATAAAATGTGTTTTAAAGGCACAAAGTTACAAACTTAAGCATATAGAAATATTAACCATTCAATTAGAAAAACTTAATATTATTACAAATTCACCAATAGTTATCAGATAAGCTAAACAAATATTGTTCTACCTCAAGGTTTTAACTTGTAAGAAAATAGATTAAGCATATATAAAACATAATAAGAAAATGTAAGTTTAAGAGTTGAAAAACTTAAATTGAACTTTGTGGTTTTGAAATCTTTGAAATGAGGAATTCAACAAACTAGTCGATAAGAAATGTAACGCCCGGCCGTTTCAGATGGTCGAATGATCTTCACCACCTAAAATAAATTGTAAAGAATGAAATATCCTTAAAATAAGGTCAAATTAGAGTTTAATTCAACCATTTTATGGGACGTTTTAATGTAGCATTAAATAATAAAACTCACTTGGCCTCTTTTTAGTCCAAAGTATCGAGCCACGGGATCGCCCATTTGAATTCGCATCAATTGGTTTTCTTTTAATTTGCTATAAACAAAACAACAGAGTTTTAATTCACATATTCAACTCAATTTAAACTCAATTTGAATTTGGCGACTAAAGATTATTTTATTATTTAAATTAATAAAATTTCATTACTATCTCGTCAGGAGTTCTTGTTTCTCTTCAGGCGTCATGACCACGTGTTCAGGAACGAGTTCGTGCTCGGTGATGTTGATGAGAAGTTCAGATTCGAGGAATTGTTCCAAAATGTACTTTGGAGCCATGTCGACTAACGACTGTGAATGAAACAAAATGTTTAAAGGCTTGAAAAAGCATGATTTTATCATTAAATTAAGCAATTAGCCAAATCGGCGAAAAGGAGTGTGATTAAACAATAAATTGATGATTGAAGATCACCTGCTTGGCACTTGGAGTCATCCCAGCTTGAACGACAATGCAAGCCCTGTGAATGTTTTCTTCTTGCATTCGCTGACAGTAAGTTTTGATCGTTTTGATTCCAATCTTTGGCTCTTCGGGGAAGAAAACGAACATTTGATCTAAAAGAAATTATCGATTGTAGAATAAATGAAAATACCAAGTTAATTAACTAATGTAACAGTGTAAGATTGATCGATAACTTTTTAAATTACCAGTTGGATCATCATTGTGGGCCACAAGAACAATTAAATCAGCTCGAGTTGGACGCCGCTCGCTATGAAATGTAAAAAAGTTTTTTTTAACTGTTAAAATTAAGTTAAATGGAATTAAGTAAATGCCACATTTAAAATATTTAATGTTATTCACCTTGGTTTATCTCCGAATTGTTCTTTAAATTGATCAATAGTTTGGTCTAACTCATCCTGCGTCACCAAATAGCCTCGATCATGACAAAGCTGTAAACAAAAAATATAACAAATTAATAATGAATCAAAAAGAAGAGAAGAAATTCCAAGAAACAAGTTAAACAGAACTAAGAATATTTAAATCGTAATTTGGTGGATTGAGTATGCCGTAGAATAAATATACAAACCTGCATTATAGTTTTTCTGACTTTCCACAGTTTGTACGTTTCAGCTTCATCGTCCATCTTGAATCACTTTTAAACAAATTAATAAACTTTTAAATTCTCTTTGTCTATTTAAAGTTAATTATTATTTACTATGAACAATCACCCGGTTAAATGGAATCAGATAAGTTTAAGAATAATTGAACTTGAGAAAGGAAATATTTTCCTGGAAATTAATTTAAAAGTGGTGAATCAACAAGTGCAGGCCGTAGCCCGCCTTTACTCATCAATCTGCCTTCTCACTATCATCGTTCCATTCTCTCTCAATTCTCATTAAAAACTCCTTACCTTGAGTTAAACTTGAACCTTGAACTTCCCAATTATTCCATATTAATAGTATTAATACTTTCCTATTGCTCAATTAATCGATTGAGTGTGAAGTGGGTCGAGTAGTTCTGACAGAACCGAATTTACTTCATGTCCAAGACGATCAAAGTTGAGTGGACGAGTCAAAGAGTTCTCATTTACTTGTCATCAATCGTCCTCTTCTTCTCTCTATTTGTCACTTATTACTACGAGCTCGATCTGGCACAGATAATCAACCCACAAGAAAACATGATAAATCGTCAAATAATTATACTCCCTTTCACAAGTGTATTACTTGCCAATTATTAATTTTTTTATAATTTCGAGTCAATTAAGTTGTGAATTGGTTTTTTGCAGGCTAAAGCAGATAGCATTTACTCCTTCGACTACTCGAACATGAAAGGCGAAACTGTCCCAATGGAAAATTACAAGTAAGAATTTACTTTAGAGCATTCAATTTACTTATTATATAGAATTACTAATTGAGTTTTTATTAAATTGACTAGGGGTCATGTGACCATAATTTTCAACACTGCTTCTCAATGTGGATTCACGAAGCAGCTCGAGCACTGACGACACTTTATGGCAAATACAAAGACACCGAGGGACTTCGAATCATTGGATTTCCATGAAATCAATTTGGGTATTTATTTATTAAAGAATTACTCCTTGTTTACATTTTTATGTAATAATATATATATATATACTTATTTAGCTTGACACGATTCAATTAATTTTATAAAATTGGAGAAATTTGGAATTGGAAAGAATCATACTTATGATTACGTTTCATTGCAGATCTCAAGAGCCTGGATCGGAAAATGAAATCCAAGAGTTCTGTTCAAGGACCTACAACGTGTCTTTTGACTTGAGCAAGATCAAAGTGATATGGAGATGGGACTCATCCACTTTGGGAGTTTTTGAAAGCCAAGCAAAGTGGAACCCTGGGAAGTTTCATCAAATGGAACTTTACCAAATTCGTTGTTGACAAATAGAGGAATGTTGTTTATCTTTTTGCCCTAACTACTGATCCAGTGGTTTGCCTTATAAACATTTAATATAGGATTTTATCACTTTAAAAAAAATATTTTAATGTTAGTTAAGTAAGAAT
>VJMY01000961.1:0-24282 GCA_009869795.1 Neelides sp. FZ-2019
ATAAGTACTCACGAGCATTTTGACTTCGACTATACACCCTGTTTATTAATGTTAAGTGGAATACTTTAAAAATATGCAAATTATACACGTATATAATATACTTTTTATGAGACAAAGTGTTTATACGGCATGTCGTACGAGTTGAGTACCTACATTAAATTCTATTAATATTAACATTAAATATACGTATATTTATTTAAGTGATTTATATATTACAATAAGTTCATACCAAATATAATAGAATAATTTGGAAATAAATCGCAATTGACACACATTTTTATAAGTAAATAAATTTTATTACAAATAATGATATAAGCCCTTAAATACATTTCTTATATAACGATTATTAGGTATGCATGTTGTGAATAATTGTATTATTACTTCCTTTAACAATAAAATACAAAATCATACTTTTTGAGTTTTGACTCGAACCTCAAATATCAGGATAAAGAGTCTTTTGTTAGGAAATTTTTTAAATCTATAAGATGAAAATATAAAAATAATAAATAAACAAAAATAGCTCATAGAGCTTTTTAGTAAATTATTACAGTTATATATATATATAAGACGTATATACGTAATATAATAAGCTTGATGAGAACAGTTTCTCCCATTCAGGTATGTATGAGTAGATTTTAAATTTTAAGTAGATAGGTAGTTTAAAAATATATAAAAAAAACTCAATTATCGATAATTGTTAGTCAAAGAAAAGTAACACAAGAAATTAAAAAAAAGTTGAGTAATTACAATTACCTCTATTCAAAATACCCTTGCGCAGTTAAAGATCATTTATAACATGAAATATAATTTGCTAAGGTGTAACTGAACAGAAATACAGAATGAAAGTCACTTTGAAATTAAATATTAGAAAATTATCATATTTACTTAAAAATAACTAAAAATTCATGTAAGAGAAGAATTCAAAAAAGTTGGACAATTACGGTTATAAGGCCTTGGACAAATACTTACAAATTCAAAAGATAAACATTAGAAATAATCAAAAACTTCATTAATAAAGAAAGACTGGGAATTGAGTTAAAAAATTGTTAAATGTGAATTATAAAATAATTTTGTTTCAATTAAAAGGGCCTATCGGAATATGAGCGTAAAATGTTAGCGTGCTTGCAAACTTAATAAACACCGAAGTATTGTAAATATTTAGGTAAATACCAATATGGTATTTTTTATAATAGAAAATTTAACGAAACAAGAAAGTTTATATCTATAAACAGTTTTTAATATATATAAATATATTAAAGTAATAATAAATACATTATATTATAAAATATGCAATATCTTTATAATATTCATTTAATATATCTCCATGTATCGAACATATATTTTCTTGGTCCAAATTGAAAAAAAAGTCATTTCCAGAATGCAAAAGAGAATTTCTTGGGTTTGTTCATCGGCTGTGGTTCAAAGGAGGGTTCAGAATAAATGTGCTGACTCAAATTCACGTTGCTTCCATGATATGGGACTCTTGCAGTTTCTTTGTCCAACCCGGGAAATCTCTTGTTGTCGTCCAGCTCTCTGTATTTCCCTCCTTTGCTCGGCTCGACACGGGTTGACTTTCCTCGAAGCGGGGACTTTGGGAGTTCCTGGTGGGACGGCTTCCGTTGGACCGGGCGGGTCGAAGATTCCCTCAAGTTTGGGCTGATCATCGGCATTTCCTCTTCGCTCCTACGCCACATCCCTCGTGAACGAACGCCGTTTTCGACCCAACGATCGAGGCTGTCTTTTGATCCAGTCTTTGATCGACTCAACGACCTCAGGATGCTCTCACGAGACAATTGCCGCCTGTAAAATTAAAATCAATTAATAACTAATTTATGATTAATTAAGAATAATAGATATTAATAAAATTAATAATAATAATTAAAATTAATAACACACATGTTCTAAATTGATAAATTCCATTTTATTATGGTTAATGGACTAAATGAGTATTTATTGTTATTCAACTGGGAAGAATGTTCTTAAATTACTTTTGTGGTCTCATAAAAGTCTGGTAAAAGTCATGAATAATTATAAATTATTTTAATTATATTCGTTTTTAAGGAATTTGAATTCACGCAGGAGTGGCTAAAGTAAATGAAGTTACTTAGTTACCCATTAAAGATAATTGTGAAAAGAAAGGATGTTTATTAGATACACATGAAAAAGCCTTTAAATCACATAATAACCAAGAGGCGGCTACATTCGTCTGCTGCACTTGAAAGTTAGTTAAATAATGAGACAGAAATGGTTAAATCATCGGTAGTTTGTTTAAGGGTAATGAATGAAACAACAAATGTTTAATTAAATATTTTAACTACCTTACTTATCCATTAAAATCAACGAACCTTTCATGAAGGGAACCAATAAGCATTTTACATCCATCCCTCGTCAAGAGATGATTAAAAGGAAAGTCCTTTCTTAAAAATTCACCTATTTTTTTACTGATTGGAGAGCTTTCGAAAAGATGAACAGGGAAAGTTGTCTAATCTCCAAGAACAGCCAAATGTTCAATGTTCTTTTATTTCCCTTATTATTCATTATTCTCTATTCCTCATGTGAATTTTCTTAAGAACAAAAAGTGGCTTTTCTTAATCACGTGGTATAATCATCATTTAATCATACATAGAAAGATGAAAAGCCCATTTTACCCACAATGAAAGAAATCTCCATTAGAATGAGGAAAAAACCATCCATGAAACATAAAGACAATCGCTGTACATTTTGCATACCTACCAACCTACCTAAGCAACTTATTCTAATCAAAGTGAGACTATTTACTAATTGACCAAGTGAAATCATTTTGAGCCATTTACTCACTGGCTGACAATGAGAGGGTGAGAAGGGAATTAAAAATGATAAAAATGTGCACCTATAGTCTGCCTCAGCAGCTTCCTTGGATCTGTAGCCATCGTCCAGGCTGTCATGGGACTTTTGCTTGTTGTACTGATGATCGATGTTTTCCCATTTCTGCCTCACACCTTCGAACCTTTCCCTTGAGAAGACGGGGAGCGGAGGAGGCGACGTCGTCGCGTCCGGAGATCTCTGACGTCCCTCGGGCCTTTTCGGCAATGGCGGTGGCCCCGAGTCCGGGCAATGACCGCTGGTGGGCCAAATCGGCCTCACGAGGTATTGAGAGCTCTGAGTCGCCACGACTTGACTGGGGCTCCACTCCTCATCTGAAAAGGGATGTCATCATGAAACAATTCATTGTCCAATTCTGAACCCACCAAGACAGAAACTTCAATCGGAACAATTAAATATTCGCATTAATCATCCTTAGACAATATCATCTTAATTACAGATTTTAATGCATAAATTGCATTATCATTAAAGACTCATTCAAAGAACATTCGAACATTCAAGAAAATCAAAAATCATCAAATATAGAGAAGGTTGAAATAAACGTTTAGAGCTCAATTTATACACAGCAGATATACAGGGGGATAAAAATCTTCTTTCCGCCTTGATGAATTTCATTCTCTTTAAACTTACGCTCAGTCTAACATTCCAAATTTAATGTATTCTTATCCAATAGCATATTCCGTATTGTTAAATGATGATATAATATTTAACAACCTTTAAAAAACTTATAATTAATTAAACTAGTCAAAAAACCTACATTGTCTTTTTCGAGTATAAAGTAACTTATGACATTGTTATTGATATTAAATAAACTATCATGATTAAATCATCAAAGCTCATAATCCTACTTACATATTAAACATTTAAATTAAACTAACTAATTTTGAAACAATTATTAAATATCGATTTAAAAAACACAGATGATAAATATCACATAAAAAAGATTTAACTTTAGGAGTTAATGACATCCATGTTGAAGGAGCAATAACGTTCTTAACACAGGTTAATTAATAATTATTATGGTCAAAATAAAGTAAATTAATGCTACTTTAGTGTATTTTGAATAATAAATTGAGAAATGTGAAAACAAAAGTAAGTGCATGTTGATAGAGAAATTCAGTAAAACGGGAAGAAGATATTGACCATCCTGTATATGCATTTAAGGGAAACAAAGTGAAGCTACTCCAACTTCCCAATGTTCATATATTATAGGCTTCAAGCAAATAAGTTTTATAAAACTTTAAAGGAGCCATTCAAAGATCAAAAGGGGAAAAGCCATTAAGGCGGAATTGAACTTGTTAAGCAATATTAAGAGAAGGGCTATTTGAATGAATGGAGTGTAAAGCATTAAATACCATTACTCGGAACAGGATTGTTTGTAAAGAGATAATGATGAATAAATATTATGAAATGTAGATTTAAAGCATGACGTGCCGGTGGGTGGTGTTCCGGTTGAAATCAATAAGCACTGTTGGTTGACATAGAGGATTTTAATATGTATGGGCTGACCATCGGAGGACGAAGGCATCGCGGGGTTGTCGAGGACTTGGTCGTGCGTGGGGCTGGCGTTGTCCTCAGCTGAGCCAATGCCGCTCGAGCGCCCGCAAGACTCTTGTTCTCTTGAAGCGTAGGATCGACGATTTCGCCGTCCGGACGGCCCGGGCGGATTGGCCAACCTTGACGGCTCCTTCCCGCCTCTGGGTTTGTTCCAAGTGGAGTCGTAGTCCCGTGGCGGGAGGAGAATCGGGACGTTTCTTTTCCGCGCGTTCAATTTCTCCCTCAGCTCGGCAGCCAAGGAGTCGTACAAGCTCGCGACGACCTCTGACGTGTGATTGGACGTGGCCGAGCCTGAGCAGAATCCCCGATCCGAGTTATCAGACGAGTCGGAGGTTCGACAGTCGAATTCGGGCGTCATTCCTCGATCGTATTTCTTCATTGGGTTGGCCGGGAGGAGTCCCTTTGACTGAAGCCGCATCTCGATATCCTTGAACTTTTTCTGATTGTCTTCCCGGTTCACGAGGGCGTCGAGTTGCCTTTTTAAAATGGAGGCCGTTTCTGGAGAGTCGCACCTGAAGATTAACAAAATGTTCAACTTCCCTTATTACGCCCACGTCCAACAAGACATAAATGTCAATTGTAAGATAGATATAGAGTACACCCTCATGCTAAATTCTTTACTATTGTATATCAACCAAGAAAACCTGAACGCACAGGTAAATAATGAGGAGCTAATGGAGGATACAGGTGCGGCAAATGTAGGGCACCTAATTAGTTTAAATAACTTTATTTTTATCACTCTCTCCCCATCGCGCGAGACCTTGAAATGAGAAAGGCGCCCTTTTCCCTCTCGCAAAGACCCAAATATCATTCATGATCCATTGCCACTTGGTTGGGCGAGGAGAGTCAAGAAATGGAAGAACTCGATGAGAACTGGAATTCTTTAAACTTGGGCGTCGTCAATTGATCTCTCTCGCTAAGGTGGTTCGGGACGCTTTAATTCCTTTCAACATACGAGCCAAAAAGTGGAAGTGGAGCCAAATTGAGTTCACATTCGTCCTCACCACACAACGCTGCCCTGGCTACGACGAGAAACTCCTGACCTTTGAACTAATCAAAGCCCCCAATCTCGTCAGATTCCTCTTGGAGGCGACGAAAGGAAAGTAACCTCCTCCATTCCCCACCTAACCTAGCGACGATCGAGCCAGAACTTGAGACCAGAGACCCGCCCTGGTCATCATCATCAGCCCAAGAGATTTCTGTACTTAATGAGCGGAAGACTCAAAGCGTGCAACCACACATTTTACACAAAGGACTCGCCAGATATTTCCAACTTTAATTCCCATGGTCAAACGTCTTTATTTTCCCGTATAAAAAAGGGATATGATATGTAATAAGGGAATAGCGGTAAAGGTCATTTCTTCATCCTCCCATTTGCCCAGAGGAGAAGTTGAATGAAATGTCAATTAACTCTTCTTCTTATGTAACAGGCTTACACTGGAATAATTCTCTTGTCAAACTTTCAAATGTGCTTTTCAAGTAAATAAACATTGACTTGGGACATTATGAGGAAATGATGAGTATGTATATTATAGTATATTTTATAAGTTTGGTAGCTGATTATTATTTTTGATCATATTTGGTAATTGAAATTGGAAAAAGGAATTTGAGTTTTTAGCAAACAATAAATGAACAAGGAGCTTGAAAGGTAATTAAGTATATAAATATGTAGTCATATATTTTCGTCTTTAATGGCGGTGGAATTTGCGGGTTGTTGGAGGGACAACAATTGGCACAGTTTGAGCTCCTATTTAAAGAGAGAATGGAAAGAAACGAAGAGGAGGTCAATCCAGAAAGTGAGTGGACGACAGAAAGTTAGAGATTTTGACTCAATTGTCTTCCTACTTGAAATTGAAGTGGGCTGAACTGCCAAATGGCTTATTTAAAGAAGAGAAAGTGGAGAATGCACAAGTGTGCATATAAGTACATAATACACAACAGCGACAGGTGTGTATTTATACTGGTAGGTATTATTTATTTGAATTCGTCACGTGACATTTCCTCACCGGTAGCAGTGGACGTGGACGGGACACTTGGTGTCGGGATTGTAAATGAGCAGAATGCAGGCCACGATGTCGTCGTTGGGCGGCGGGGCTTGGAACACACACGTGATCGCATGGTGAGGAATGAAATGCTTCTCAGTCCCGCCGGCGGGCTCGAGGCCGACGATGCGGGCGTTGCACGGAATGATCCTCAGCCCTTTGCTCGTCACTTGTAAGGTCACTTTCAGTGCTTGCATCCGGTGTTCCTGAGAGACGAAGAATTGGAGGACGGGCTCAATGTACGCCGGCCCCCGCAGTCCTTTGCTCTCTTTAGCTCCGAGGAAGAGAACGTAGAAGGAGGATTTCTTCACCTCCCCCGCAACCTCCTCTTCGCCCTTCTCCATTACGAACCACTGGACTCTGGATCACATCGAACCTAATTGAACAAAACACGGGATTAATTACCCCTTCGCATAATGGGAATTCAGAATCCCTGGAAACTCCCATACGTCTAATCTCTATCTCTATGCATCTTAAATCAGACTAATAAATGATGTAAAAATTGTTAATATACAGGGTGTATTAATATATTTCTCGGTTCTCTCACTCGTTTATACTCGTCAAAATTCCAGGGGAATTGAATATAAAAGTGGACTATAAAATATTTATGATTTCAATCATGGAAAGAAGGGAGAAAATCTTTATAAATATCTCAGAAAATAACCTTTTTCTACTTTTCCAAATTTTTTGTATTTACATTTACCCATACATAGATTTATATATTTAGTCGCTATGATTCTAGGTAGAACAAACAGAATCAAGGTTTTGGTCATATTCTATGCCTCATCGGTCATCTGTCGTATACATTTAGGTATTCCAGTGAATAAAAGACAAGCTAAAAGATTCCATTTCTCATCGAACCTCTCAAGTTTAGTTTCCATTTAAACAGAATAATATGCATTTCATACAAGGCCATTTGTGTGAGTTTTCCAACTTGTCGAGCGACTTCAAAAAGACTCCCATTGTCAAACGAAAACATGAAAAGTGTGTGGGATTGAGGAAACGATTGTCGCTCCATGAGATTTTGAGTCACGAGAACCTCATCGTCTCTGTTTCTCGATTCGGGTCAGAAGAATTATGACTCCTGTTCTCCCTCATATTCTCAATCTACATGAGCACATAGAATGATCCACAGAAGTACAAAGACTTTCTTGATGACAAAAGGGGTTGGAAATGATGGCTGGGATGCTGTGGCCTCAAAATTGAGGAATTGGTTCTCTTAAGGAGACTATCAGGCTTGAGCCATACAACCAAATCCCTATTTACCCTTATGCTCTAAATCATATTCCTATTAGGTGTTCATACATACATAGTACCTTTACCATCCTCTCTTCCACCTCATACATCCCAAGGAATACAATCATCCGTTTCGATCTCTTGCATTATGACATAGAACGTGAGGATTCACACACAATTTAAATGACATTCGTTTTACATTAAGGTATGTTTGTACATATATTCATACCTATGTACTACCTATGTATACCTATGTATATGTATGTTCCTTTATTAAGCGACTAGCTCCTTGTCAAGTGACATAATAAAACCGTCCCCCACGAAAGCTCACTCCTTTTCCAACAAATACTGCAATATTTATATGCACTAGCAGAAAGGGCAGGATGTATGAAGTTCTCTCAATATACTCATATACACAGAGGAAGGGATGAGAGGGGCATATGGGAAGCTCCCTAATATTGAATTGGATAGTGAGTATATATGAACTCGACTACAGTTTTATAACAGGTTGTTCCAAATAGGCATAAAAATGATTACAGTTACGAATGTTGCCTTCTTTCTGCACTCGCCTGTTGCACTTCCAAATCCTCACAAGACTCAAACGAGTCTCGAAGGAAGTCAAATGGATTCCCACACAATCAATCCCATCTTCATCCCCAGGACTTTCTTCCATGTCTTTTGGGGATCCACAAGGAGCTCTGGTGGTCTTTGGATGAGCCAAAGAAGACTCCAATCGACAAACCCCTGGTTTCTCATGATAAATAAACCCAATTGTTAATTGAGTCTTCTGGTGCAGGACTTAAGGCAGGAAATAGCATTTCTTTTCACCAGTCCAACTTGTCCTCACAAATCCTCCAATTCAATTTCTAAGCTTAATGGCTTTAGGTGAAATTTGAAGTGAGTGAGATTCTTCACTTGATTGCCTACTAAAGTTGGACTATTTATATAAAACATTTTGGTCGATTCTTGTTCAACATGTTTACTTCAATCTCCATTTCGAACATATTTGATTCATATTTTCAAAAATTTTAATTATCCAAATAAATTTTAAGGGAGGAAAATTGAATTTTTGAAGTAACAATTGGCTAATTCTTGTGCTTTTAAGGTCAAAAAAGAAGAGCTCAAGATTACTAAATTAATTTGAGAAGAGAATAAGGTATGAGAAATGTGTGTAAGAGACCCATCGGGTTTAAATTAGAATATCTGTAAGGAGCTGAGGAATTTGAATCGAGGTTAGTCAGACTGTGAATTGTGGGTTGGCCGTGAAGTCATCGCATCTCTTACTCACTTGTCTCCAACGAGGGGATTCAAGTTGAGGGAATTCGGTCAAGCGCCTGAACGAGGAGGGATATGCGGATATTTGCCATTATGGGCATAGGAGGGGAAGACAATTAGTATTGGCCCTTGTCCATTTAAAGGGGGTCAGCCAGCCTGGGGGAAAAGGTCGGCCGTTAAAGAAAACTTTTTTCCCAAATGACCCAATCTGCCATGGTGAGGGAAGAGAGACGTACGTGGAGGGGATGTGTGGATTTTATAGAGATCATTTGGCCCCTCGCGACTTCACCTTCTCATCAATTTCGCCTCCATTGGGCCAACGGGTTTTCGCTATACGTCATCTCGACTCCCAGATCACTTGGAAGAACTTCATGAAACACGATCAAATCCTCCCACTCAACTCACGCCAGAATTATAACCAGGAATCTCTCCAGACTCGCGGACTCGACAAGGAGAATCCAGTGAATTAAATTACAATTACATTTCACTCTCAATATGTCCAGACCAACTTTGACTCATTTCTGGGAAAACTCGAAGCGAAGGAAGTGAAATGAGAAATGAACGATTGAGCTTCACGCTTTCTGCAAATTCATGCATTTTTCGAACCATCAATTAATTTTTATACATTTCACATGTGATGCTCATCTTGAGAGTTCATATACCCCTTTGGCAATGCATTTTCACTCACAGCTAGTTGATTAGCGATTCACATCCTTTCTGCTCAATTTTGATATAAAAGCGAGCTATAAAAAAGAAAATGCACTCTTTGACTGAAACATCCGACATTCGCCATTTCCTTTGCAAATTAACCAGTACAAATATGGGATAGAATATGAAATATTTTCAAAATAATACAAACCAACTTTGAACAATATTAAACTATGAATTTAAACACAAATGTGAAGACACCCAAGCACAATCTGTATGAATATATATATAGATAATAAACACAATTCCGAACATTGGATATTCTCTCTAACAGCAATTTTTGTAATAAGTACACTACTTATGAGGAAGTAATTGATGAATGCAAAATATGGTTTTCATTGTTTGATAATTGGTGTATGCATATTGTATATATATATATATATACATTATTTGCTCCGCGTCTTCTTGCGGTTTATTCCCTTGACAATTCAAAATTCAACTCAATTTACGACGCGTTCAAAACTTTTAATTTGAACAAGTAAAGAAAGAATATAAGATATAAAAGGATTCCTGCAATTCTCAATACTTTGGTTACTTATCGATTATTTCTATTATAATGAATTCCCAACTTACTATGTTGGGAATATGAGCTTACGAACTTGATCGGAATTTGATATAATTATATGGCTTTATCATCTATGATATATTATATATCCGATCAAGTTCCGATCAAGTTCCGATTGGAACGTTTCCCGATAGTAACAGAAAAGTTCCGATCGGAACTGAAATGCCCCAGTCTGCAAAATAGATATATTGCGATAATTATTCTTGTGTCAGCCTACAAGTGACTACAAAGAATCATATTATAATTTCACTTTATTGATCTTATTGGCATAATATTGTAAGTTTACTCATAAATAAACATATTGATAATAATTCAAATATTGATAAATCTGGATTTGCTTAAATATTATGTTATAATAAATGTGGGGGAAAATGATCCTTAATTTTGTCATCAAGTCGGGGATTTTTGTCAACTTGAGCTGATGGTGATGTTGATGCGAGAAACAAGGAAAGTCGGATTGACTCCGCGGTCCTTGAGACCAAGGCAAACAAGGAAAGAATCGCCAGCGATCTTTTGAATGGCCCTTCTTTCACCTCACCCGAAGGTCCCTTCTACCTACATTATTGACTTGCTCGTTGTTCATCCAATGAATCTATCTCCCCATTGTTGCGCAGCTCAAGACAAAGGAGACACCACACCTCATAGCAATCTCCGTATGGCCAACCTGGTCGATGCCTACATCGCCTTATGGAGTATATGGCAAAGAAATGAGATCAAACCAAGGCTCCCTTATCAACATTCATTGAGGACGGAAATTGGGAGTTTATGAATGTACTTATACATAGAAATAATGTAGAGATTACATATACACAAGATCTCGATCATCGCCATATTCCTCACATTGGGTCTTGAAGGGTTCTTGAGATTCGGCTCAATTGGATTCTAATAAAAATGAACAAAGCAACAGGTAGGAATATCATGAGGATATCTCGATACACTATGTACATAATAACTTTGTACACCTAATACAAACCAGGCACCAGGATTGGAGTAAACAAAGGGCTTTTCACTTTTAATCGCCTCAATATAATAAATAGTTAAAATCTTGGGAACAACCAAATAAATGCATGTGTGGTTAGATGAAGACAATTCCTCATTCTTCTCTCCGCCATGGATTGAAGAGGTTGAGCAGAAATGAACGCACAGTTAAACGTCTTTATCGCATTGTCTGTGTGTGTCAATTCAAGGGTTGTTCATATCCTCGCTTTGATTAGCTTCTTCTCATTTCTTCCACAATTATGAAAAAGGCTTTCACATTGTTTGATGTACAATTAAGATAAAAGGTTGTTATGGCCAAATGAGAAGTTCTAACTTTCTGTACTCACATATGTATGGAATCCATGTAGAATTGGTGGGGGGAAATGAAAAGATTCTCACTCAAGTCAAACTCAAAAAAGGGTGAAGTTCAAATGACCGATGAGACCAAGGAACGAGACGCACACAACATTATATTCAACATGGCTATGTATTGATATACTTATTATTAGTACTGAATGTAATGTGTATGTATTAAATTCATACCAATATATATACATGTATACCTTTACATTTAGTTTAGATATGTGGGTGGAATTCATTTTTCTCATTTCTCTTCCATCATTTCCACCAGAGTTTAAATTCTTTTCAAGTTGTGAGACTTTTAAAGGCTCGAACGTTATTATTGGTTTAATAAGTATCAAATTGAAAGTGAAGCGTCAGAACTTAGAAGTCTTCATGGTAGCAAAGAGGAGAATTTCCTTCGAGTCTCTCAACAATGCTTTACATTCATTTTTTTAATTTGTCTTGAAGTGTCTCTCTCACATTCAGCTGCTCTCTTTAGTGGAATAATAATCACAATAAAACTCTGAGCTCAACTCTTCTTTTTTTCTTTTGGGTTCTTTGAGTAGAAAACGAAATGGAAGTTCTTTTACATTACGTTTTTATTTTGATAAAAGTTGAATCAAAGAAATTCCCTTTTGGTGCAATCGGCATTCAAAATAATATCATGCAGCAGTTGTGCTCATAATATATGTATAAGATATATTTGTATAGGAACATCCCATTAGTATATAGGTAATAACATTGTTATCTAGGTATCACACTATACGAAATCTACCAAGGTGTATATGAATGAATATGAATTTAGATGTATGGATGTATTAATCTATTGTACCCGTATTTCTAATATTTGTATCATAATTTGAGATTATGCCTAGAGAGTGAGAGATTGAAACATCTTGGTAATTGTGTGTGTGAAAAACCGCTTGTACCTATTCTACCTATGTAGTTGGAACATTTATATTTCGGTACATAGGTCTTTATGTATATTATCTATGAAGTTAACGAAGTAATAAGGATAATGAGCTTAATTTTAGGATTTGCAAATATAAATCCTCTCTACGTTATTTCATAAGCCTCTCTTTCATCTCCTTAGTCTGCCTTGGGTTTGTTGGGTGAAGTCGAAGGCATCGAGCACTCCAATTAGATTGCTAAATATCCCTCAATTTAAACTCTTTACTTTGTTCCTTTTAACTCGCAGGGTTGAGAAATCCCAAATGAATTCATCTCTCGTACAAATTGGGCAAATGAGGCGACTCGGCTTCACGTTGTCACCTCATTCGCCCTTCATTTGAATCAACGAGCTCTCAAGAGACGCGTTCACAGATTCTAAATGAGCTCATTTGAAATGATCATTAATACAGTTGATTCCTATAATTCACTCTTGTGGCTTCAACGGATCTTCACTAATGTTCTTCATTGCTTTCTTAGTCAAACTTGAATTTTTGACGAACATGGCAATAAATTATTTTTTGATTTTCTTGGAAAACGAACATTATGAATTTATTTCAAATTCTTAAAACTCTCTAGTTCACATTTAAACATACACAAAAAACTATTTTATTTTTATCAATCATTTACCAATTATTTTCAAAAATCTCATTTGTATTAATTGTCAAAATAGCCATTACGCGAATTTATGATAATATTTAATCTGTTCTGTTCATTTGTGAGTGGCAATTAAGATCGTTTATAAAAACAATGTTGCTTTAAACGTTCATTTGCTCATTGTGAAATTGTGATTAAGAATTTAGGAATTTAGATCATTGATCAAAATCTTAGCTTATTACGTGAACCATTGAAGAGATTCTCATCGCCTTTTAAATAATCTTTTTTAGTCGAACCCTGATGAATCCCAAAGGATTTGTTTAGTTCTTCCAAGATCCAACATCTTGAATCCAATCTCTCAATTTGAACAATGAGAGGCGGATGAGATTTTCCTCATTTTTTCACAAGAGTTTTTTTGGCATGGGAATGTATTTCGCCTTAAGCCCAAGAGGCTTAAGAGGAAGTCGAAGGGTCCGAAGTGAATATTAACATTGTAATGAATTCAATTCGCTTTCTTCATGAAGAGGCAAGAGGGAGATAAAAGGGTGAGGAATATCAATAATAATAATAATCCAATCCCAGTCGTGATAATGTAGGGCGATGGAAGCCTTCTTATCTCCTCCATTTCAACTTTCTCCCTTCTCTCTATGCAAATCTCCCACTTCCACACAGGGTTTCTAATGTCGATGAGAAGTCGTTGGAGCATTTGCCATTTCGGTCATTCAATGCATCGTCATAAGGAGATTAGAAATTATTAAATACTCTGTATATTCTAAGTATATGGAGCTAATTGAACGGTTTCTTACTCTTGGCTAATCCCCCTTTTCTATAAGATCTCCTTCTTATCGAAAAACACGAATATTTAGGCTGGCTACTTAATAATAAAGTGAAAAAGTTTTTAATTTCCTAAAGTTTTCCCGGTGAGTTTTCCAAATTGACCAAACGATGAACATTTTCTATAAATGTGAATTGTAATTTCAAACAAATTGCTAACATGAAAATCGACTTGTTTGTCTCACTAAATAATCAATGACAAATAATGCCAATGAAATAACCAGAATCGCCTATTAATTCCTTTTCAATGAACATATAAAAACAATTTGTAAACACAAGTTTTAAATTTCATATGAGCAAAGAAGCAAACACAAAAGTTTTTTTATAATTACAGCTAACTTAATAATTTACTCGCTAGTCAATAACAAAGAAGAAGTGTTGAGAATATGAAATTCCGAGTGACATACGACATTATGAGATAAACAATTCAAAAATTGATGACTCTGACATGTGAGTTTAGTTGAATGTATGCATAGGGATAGGGACATAATCCATTACTTAACGTGTCCAGATAATAGCAGTATTAAAATAAACGACCAACGGTATTTACAAAACTATACGACACTCATTGGCAGTTAATTGTCCCAAAGACAGACTATAAATGACAAATCTTGAAATTTATAAATCCAGTCATGTTCATGTAATTCACTAAACGACACATAAACAAGCGTGACTTTTGCTTATGGAACGAAACCATAAAGAGTAGGTATTATTACAATTATATCTGCAGTAGTTATGAATGAATTATGAACATGAAGGGTAAACAGTCTGTGGATAAATTATAACAGTATTTTTTAATAATTTAAATTTATATTATAGATATATAAAATGACCTTCCAATTCACTAAACTCACGCATGTCATAAAACACAGAATAATTCAAATTTGGGAGAAGTATATGGAATTCATTTTTATGGAGATTTATGCAGTAATCAGCATAAAAGAGATTTGATAAGATAAATGTAAGTCTGGATGAATTCGATGAGAATCCTGCCATGAGAAGAATGAAAAGATGCAAAATTTCATTTCCAGCCCCAATTTGACTTTTCAACTTTTCATTACTAAAATGCGCTCACATAACCTTTGAAAAGTCAATGTCGCTGAATGCAACAAAAGTATCAATTGTTGGAAAACCTACCTTTTGAAACCTAGCATCTTTGAACTCTCAAGCTAAACATAACATCACGCATGTTGGAAATTCTGTTCTAAATCCTCTTAAAAGTCTGGAGTATACAAAGTATGTATATATAAATACATACATACAAAATACAAAGTAGTACCTTATTATACGTACATATTAAGTATTTCTTTATTTGTATCCTCATTAAATGTCATTGAGAATGAATGAATGAACCCATTTCAATATTTCCATCCCCGCGAGAAATACGTGTAAATAAAAGTGTAATTTGTCAATTTGCCAAATAGACGGAACAAGAGTTTAAACGTCATACCAAACTGAACCGCTCTCATGAACCGAATTAAGACCACTGAAAGAAAAGACTATCTTGGGTGGGTTGTTGAGCCTAGTAAATGACATTCGAAGAGAGTGCAAAGAGTGGTAACTTACTTGAGAACTGAATGTGTAAATGTACGGGGAATTTTGGACGAGGTGAGGAATGCTTGGAATGGGAGCTGGATGGCCGGACGAGCTATGGGAGTTTGGAAGGGTGGCCACGGAGGTCCACGACAGGTAGGGAAGACAAGCCCTGCCCTCACCTTCCCAACAACACGACTGAGCCCGATGGGTCTGGGGAGAGGATCTGTTGGATTCTTGGATGGCGAAGCAGGTGAGTCCCCCGCACCCCTCCTCCACAATACACTTGAGAAAGAAATACACTCGTTCGAACAGACCAAACTCGTACGTACGTTCCTTGGACTATAAAAGGTCTCTCTTCATAAACTTACATACATGTTAGCTTAAAAGTCTCTCATGTCCAACAAGGTTTGGATATGTATACTTACAATATGATAGTAGCCATCCAAGCTTTTCCCATACTATATATTTCACACAAAATAAGAATGTAGGTCTTTTCCTCTCTTGGTTATTTAGTTGGAGTTCTTAAGGGGCTCTCGGTCTTGGACAATGTAAAGTGCATGTGGGTTCAAACGAGCTTCTTCGCCTCCTTCCGCTCTTCTCACTCTGCTGCATGGAGATTCTGTGCCTCCTCATTCAAAAACCTCTTTTCTCCCTACGAGTCTCTTGGATATGAGCGAGAAATGAAGAGGGGAATCAAAGATTGCCTTTATTTGCTAAACGACCAAAGAAGAATTCCTTCCAATTCACACCTATCTCGCCCAATCATCTTCGTCATCTCTTGGTGATGAGCGGAAACCAAGAAGCGGTTTTGAAAACGAATCAATTCCCTTTGTCATAATTTTGCTGGTCGTTGTTTGTGGTGAGAATGAAAGAAACCTTCAGATTTGCTCATCAACATTGTTGGACTCTAAATTGGAAGAATGTGCAGGCCAATTTAGATATGAGGAATTTCACTTGAGATTTTCATTTTGTCATGTTAAAATATCATATACTGGATTTTTAATTGGCTTGAATCGAGAGGCCGGATGTTTTTTCGAATAAAGATGAATTACATTTAATTTCAAACGAGGTTAAACACAACTGATCACACAATGGCTTATTAAGTAAACTCAAGTTGTGCCAATGCCAAGTTCGTTAGGAATTGAGTAAATTAACATTTTGAACTTGAATCTTCCAATGAGGTTTGACTTGAGTGTCGAATGGTTGACATGCCAAAAGAGTAGAAAGGTCCTGCTGTAAGGATTTAAACTCATAAAAACTATAGCTATAACTTGAAAATATTTTATGACAATAAACTATATTATAACGTATAACTTTTATGCATTTTAGTCTCAGGACGAGAAGTTTTTTTTATACATTGCATTAAACAGACTAGACTAGACCGTTGGAATTCTCATATTTGCCAAATGGCCACTTGAAGTCTCGCGAATTGTTAATTGAACCCGAGCGGTGAGGCCGCCACCATGAAGAACAGACTACAAGTGATTAAGGCTCTTTAATAACTTTCAAAACTCAATTATTGAGTATGATGAGAAAGACAAAGGGGAAATTTTGTCCTACATTTCCTCCCATTGAAACGCAAGACGAGGTGGCACGTAATAAACCGCGTGCTACGCCGCGTCTCTGCTCTCAATCAACCTCTCTACCTTTAAATGCAAAACTACGAACTGTTTACACTTCAAAGCCTTTTAATCATCCTTCTTATTATACATACACTAGCATGGTTAGTAAATATAAAAATGTGCAGATTTAGAACTACATACCTTTCTACCTAAGTAGTTCTTGATGAAAAGGTAAGCTCTGCTCTGTGGAGATGTTGATTTAACAACTTTCAATTCTTCCATTCCAGTAATATTTGTCATCCTTTTATCTTCTTGTACAATTACATTTTACTCATTTATATTTACATGATACATGGTCAATCAACATGAATCGAAGGAGCTTACACGTTCTTGAACATTTTTTTCATATAACAAGCAGAGATTACAAATCAACTTTGCGTCTTTCATGTCCACAATTTGAGAAAGTTATGTGTGTCTTTTTGAATCTAAGGATCATTTGTGCACATTTATTACTAAGTTTTAAATCACATGTTGTAAGAAAGCTTAAAGTAAACTTGGGTAATTTTATGCAAATTTAGATTGGTAATTATGTCGTCGTAACTTAGGTTTACCGTTTAGGAACTTATACATAATAAATTAAGGTTAATTTATTTATAATATATATATTATAAAGGTAATAATATACCATGAATATCGCAGCATTTTAAAAGATAGGTATTTGATAAAAATAATGAAATAATCGACATTTAATTATTCGCTGATTTATTATTATTTTTTTATTAATGTGCCATTGAAAACGAGGTTCAATACAAAATCGTACAGGCCATGAATATTTTAAAAATATGTTAAAAACAAGTATAACAATTTAAAATTGAAACATCTTTAAAATTCAAATTATTTACAACCCTAAGATCGAGTTAGGATTAAAACATGCCAAAAGAATATGGATAGTAAAAGTATTCATTTGTAGGTTGTTATATATAAATAATTACAAATAGAAAAACATGATTTAAACACATAAATAATACTTTTTGTCAAAAGCATAAAATTAAAAGGAAGTTTCATAACATTTTAAAGAAACTTTAAATGACATCATGCTTCAATTTTTACTTTTATATGAAATTCAAACGATAAAATTAAAAACACATTGCGAAATGAACAAAAAACAAATTAATCCTAAATAAAATAACAAGATATTGTTTACCTAAAACACAATTATTGCACATTGAAGGCCAAACGCTTATTGTTTTTAAAATACTGTGTATTTTCAAAGTTAAAAAGGAACGCTGAAGGAGGCAGACGGAGAAGAAATCTCTAAATATTCATAATTATTACGCACGACGCGACTAATAAATACTTCCTCCTATTTAATAAGAATGCCAATAATCATATACTGAGATATAAATATTAAAGCGTAAAAATCCTATACAATTAATTTTTGTTAATCTTTTAATTGTATTAAGTTATTATAATGAGATTTATAACCATTTAATTAGGTAGGAGTATTATTTTCCCTAATTTTTAAATATCTTCGAGATACATAGTATGATTTATCAAAGGTATGTATAAGTACAATACGTAATTTGAATTAGACGTGAATAGCAGCAGCACGTGTTTCGTTCAGTCCAAATGTTTTCACAATTAAAGACTTTTCACAATAATTTTTGGTAATTAAATACAGTATGAGATGAGAAAGTACGAAGGTGCCGAAACTCCAATTATACATAAATATTTAGCAAACAGGTAGTTCATATATTACTCGATAAATATTTGATGTCCCTTTCATGAGCCTTGAAAAGCCAACATTTACAATTTGCCATATTGTCTCACAGGGCACATTGTAAATGAAACAACAACCCGAGTTACAAGTTACAATTTAATAAATTGTATTGGATTTCACGTTTAACAATTCTTTGAAAATGAAGGTGATGATTATTGCTATTAAACTTTACTAGTCGGTAAGAAGATAGAACTCTATTCACAAAAATATAAATGCGGAACTGAGAATCAAAAAAACACTCGCGTTGGAAGTTGATGTGAAGATTTTGTGATGAATTCGATGAGAGGGTGATGACTTTTGTATATATTAAGATTCAAGAGATTAAAATATGGATTCTTGCGGAGTTGAATTAAGACTCTTTTGTGATTCAGTTAAACATAGGAAGGTGAACGAAATCAAAACCTGAATTGATAAAAATGAGTTTGAGAAATACATCCTTGAAATATTGAGATACAGACATATGAATTTCAAATTGAACTCTTACCTCTTTTACCCTTGACTGCAAGATAAATGAATATTATGTGATACGAGCCAGGGATGAAACATATCACACCAGCGATGAAGAAAACTGCCCCCTAAAAATACAATAACTTAAATATATTCAATTGCGAAAAATTAGCATTGGGATTAGCATAGTCCTCAAAAAAATCTCATCAATTCAATATCATGAGTCTTTTTCAGAATGCAATGCTCAAATGCGTATTAGAATAAGTAAATTCCGTTAAATTGAACAATTTTTACCTGAAGACCATTAACCGGAAGTGCAACAATAATTATACCACCAATAGAGAGACCTGTAAATTACAAATTTGATCTAAAATCCGAACGATTGGAAAATCATTTCCACATATTGCCCAGTACGAGGAAAATAATATTAAAGCATTGTTAGTTAGTTGAGATTCTAGCCATTTGGAAGACAAAACGACCGAACCTAATCCGATGATGAGGAGGAAGAATGCTGCTAGGACCATTTTCCAATTTTCTCTCACTTTCGGATGTTGCCACCAAGGCATAGTAGACGGATCATAGCTGTTCTCTTGACTTTCAGTGATGAGAGAATCGCTATCTTTCGAAATCGTCTGAAATCACAAAAGTATTTAATGAGCCAGAGTCAAATGGGTGAAAGTAGTGAGGGAGGAAAGGACTTACATCATCTCCCAGGGTGGATTTGTTCATCCCGATGCCCCTGATGATGGGCTTAATGTGGAGGGAATGGCTCGGATCTTGGATCTGGACAGAGACCCCGTCAGGGGAAAGGGGCGAGCTGATGCTGTCACGAGAAGAGCTGCTCCACTTGGGTCTCAGCGGCGACCTCTCAGTCGTCGTCGTGGCTCCGTAGACCCGAATCGCCTCGTCCCCATGTTCTTCTTTTGAATTCAGACACAAATAATCAATCAATCTGACATGGTCTTCATGTTCGGCTTAAAAAACAAGTCATTGACTCACCTTCAAACGCATCGTCAATCGAAAACATTTGATGATGGCGTTTAGAACCCATTAATTACGAATTTAATTATTTTCACGAATTAATTCAGTTCTTCTGATCTGAAGACATGTGGAGACTCTCCTGGAGAGAGTCCGAGGACCAAGAGGGCAAACTCACCTTGCCCAAATGACCTTTTCCTCTGGGAATAATTTTAAATTGGGAGGAATTATTTTTTGTTTTCAGGTTTTCAAGGATGGAAATAAAAAATATATGTGTAGTTTTTACATATTCCGTTAGTATAGCTATGAAATCAAATACGAACATATCAAGCTATGCCTTGATGCTCTCGGACGACGTGAAAGGATGGGGAAATCAATGCGCATGAATCCCTTGCCACTCCAAGGCTGCCAACTTTGCTTCATGTAAATGTCTTTAAATTTAATCAGCCGTCTTCAATTATTTCCCAAATTATCGCTTGTTCCGTGCGACTCTTCCAATAAAAGTAAGCTTTTTCATATCAATTAATATCATTGGACCTATTGATTAACCCTGTTCCGTCTCCTTCTATTTATCCCGTCATCCTTAACAGTTTTTTAATTATCTCAATTACAGATAAATAAATAGTAAACAAATGCAAAGTCAAACCCGTTGGTTACAAGCTATGTGTTTCCTCTTTTATATTAAATTCTTTATATGAATCAACCCGGTATATATTTTCCGTGACTGAATATTAGTTTACTTAATTTAATTGTTTTTGAAGTAATGAGTATGAAAGTGGGGCCTCTACTTGGCCTCTTTAAAGGGAAATTGTGTAAGAGATTTAAAGTGTATTTACACACAAAAGTTCAAAGTTTAGCATTCATTCATAAAATGTCATTGAAAATGAGCTGCGTGTAATGTGTGGAGTTACCACATGACTAAAGAATTAGACTTATCGTTTAGCCTGTATTTTAATACATATCTTTTAAATGATAAATGAACGGTTTCATTAACTGGAGCTTTTGTTTGAGCGCTACTTCTAAAACGTATTTTTTTCCTTTGACTTTCCCATCTGTTAATTAATATCTTTAAGGAAATGAAATGTGATTTTGACTTGATTGTAAATTGTGCATTTATTTCTCATTTTTTCAGAAGTTTGATCTACAAATTGGTAATTCACATAATGACAGCAGTCTTAGCCGAATGTTCAGATGATGAAGAGTTCGAAAAAAGTGGTATAAGTGTAAGTAGTTATTGATATATATATATATATATATATATATATATATATATAACCATCTTAGTTATTTGGCATATTAATATTAAATGTACGTTCAATACAGTTCATTTTTATTAAAATATTAAACAATTAAGCATAGTCACGCCTTGAAATACTGACATTACATGAATTTTAATTATATTGAGTGTTCTCTTCTACTAAAATTCCATTATATTTTTTTAATATTCAAAATTAATTATTAATCATAGTATAATTATGTATTGTTAGTTAAAACTTTTGAGAACATAAGCCATAAAATTTCTTGATAAATATTTAATCAAACTTGTATTTATTGACAACATATTTAGGAAGAAGCTTATAGTTTAGCACTAATACACACAAGTTAAGCAACAAAGTTGATGAGTTAAGTCGTCGGTTCACTTACGTTGGTTCTTAAATCTTATTCAAATTATATTTCATTGAAAGATATAAAATAATACTGTCAACACATTAAGCGTGTACTCGTGATGTAAAGAGACTAAATATTATAAATACTACATATCCAATTTACATCAACGATATTCGCTAATATTCAAGTACTACGTTCTTCACACATTTACTTAATATTCGCTTCAACTTTTAATGTAATTAAAAGTAAGCAGGTTTATAAATTTAATGAAATATTATCTAAATACAACAATTATATTCTAACACAAGAGTTACTCAAAACTGTACAGGTATTTCGTCCTACGTAAATGTAATTAACTAATTGTAAGTGTATGAAAACTTAACTAAGTAAACATTAATTGACTGAGCTATTTCCAAGTAAATTAAATTTAAGTAACAAGTCAAGTAGCTCTTATGTATACATGGAAGTAGTTGTGAGGGAGTCAAATGGTTTGTATTGGTTATAGCATGGGAATTACTGGGGGCCTAATGTAGAAGATCTCGAGAAGTTATATGAACTGATCACGTCAAAGAAAGTGCTTGAGCTAAATTGGAAATGTCCTGGAATGAGGGATCCATCCGACGAAGAGAAGCCACCCCAAGAAAAAAACGAACCAGAAGAATTACCCGAGTAAATTAACATTAAATTCCTTTTGCCCCAATATGAGATTCAATCAAAAAAGTGGATTTTTATAAATATTTCGATTTATTCGCCCATTTACTTATTCTCAAATGTACTTAGGAATGAAAAGGAGTCGAATGACTTCGATTTCAAAGAAGAAAGCACCCCTTTCCTCCGGCGGGTTCCAGGGAAGCCAAATTTGCTTAAGGGGAGTGCAAAGAAGAAGACGACGAGCTTAGCAGGAATTCTGTCCAATATGCAGAGGCACAGGAAGATAAACGAAACGGGATCGGAGGCGGAGGCGAACAAAGAGACTAATGGCATCGGGGAGTCAAATCAATGAGAGTTTGCCAAATGATACAAATGTTTAAATTCTAAGATAAGTTTAATATAACATTAAATGTGATAATGATAAAAGATAATAAATGATAAGAATAAAAAAAAACCACTCGTGGTCTTGGACTCTGAATTCGGGGGATTAGTCAAACCTATAAAATGGGCTTCGATGCATTTTTAATAATATTCACGTAGGCGTGTTATGTGTAGTAGCATGCAGTTATATACAGTAAACATTGGTGGTAGTACATAGATACTCAAATGGAGCAGTTAAGTAATTCACCACGTCACCACACGATCATGAATGTAAGAAGTTCACTTAAAATCGGCATGAGGCGGGAGAGGGAATTGGGCGACAAGTTCACAAATTTTGCTCATATACAAAAGGAGGATTGGCTTGGTTTGGTAGCTAAGGAAGGCCTTTTTGCAGCCAATTAAACTCATGTGGGAATCATTGTGAGAGGAATTAGTTTTCCATTTTGTTGAGATGAGAGTATGAGATGTTGGAAGGGAAGATTACGAGACGTCTTGGTCATCCGCATCTTGGAGTTGTTCCTTCGCCTCACCTTCCCCTCCTGGAAAGAAAAAGTTCTTAAGAGAAGGAACCGGGAGGTGGGAAAGGCGGGGTGGGGGAGTCCGGCGTCCTCACCTTCGCCCTGCATGTCAGAAGTCCAGAGTGTGAGATTGTCGCGAAGCAACTGCATGATCAGAGTCGAGTCCTTGTAGCTCTCTTCTGACAATGTGTCCAGTTCCGCGATGGCGTCGTCGAACGCGGCCTTGGCGAGCCGACAAGCCCGCTCGGCCGAGTTCAGGATCTCGTAGTAGAAAACGGAGAAGTTGAGAGCCAGGCCGAGGCGGATGGGGTGGGTCGGGGCCAGCTCCGACGTCGCGATCTCACTCGCCGCCTTGTACGCGACCAGAGAATTCTCCGCCGCCAGCTTGCGGTCCTCGGCAGTCGCAAATTCCGCCAAGTAGCGATGGTAGTCCCCCTTCCTGCAACCCAAAACATCCTCAGTAAAGGTCGAGCTACCCAGCTCGTGGAGGAGACTCCATCACTCGAGGGGTCGAGTGGAGGCTCCTTGGTGGTTGGAGGTGGTCAAGACTCAACACCACCGGGTTGTGGAAGGTTCAGGGAGGGTCCTTACATCTTGTAGTAGAACACTTTCGACTCTCCAGTACTAGCGCATGCGATTAAGTGTTTATCCAGCACGTTCAAGATGTCCGAGCAAATTTCTTTCAGTTCCTTCTCAACCTACAAATCCGAAAAAACGTGTTAGAGGAAAATAGGCAGAAGCGTATGAGTCAAGAGGAGGGGCCGAAAGATTCGTCACTCACTGCAGCTCTGTACTGGCGGATCATGTCCAACTTTTCCTCGCCGCCCTTGCTCTCTTCCTTTTGTTCAATTGATGAAATTATCCTCCACGAAGCTCG
>VJMY01000962.1:0-24246 GCA_009869795.1 Neelides sp. FZ-2019
AGCATTTTCGCAATTGTGAAAAAACCATTTCTTTAGTTTAATTTTTTAATATTTGAATTATTAAATAAAATAATTTTTGACTTACACGAAGACGTTCATTTTCAAGTTCCAGCTTTGTGATTCGCGTTCTATGCGATTCATATTCTGATGAATTCTTCCCATACTCATGACTTGTTTTCTCCAACTCGGCCTTGCATTTACCAAGTTCGGATTGTGACTGTTCCAGTTTTGACTCAAGACGATCCTGAAAAGAATTTTCATAAAAAATAATAACCAATTTCGCAATCAACATTAAAACTCTTTGTCCATTCCCAAACTTTTAATTTAAAATCTAAATTTATTAATTTTTAAATAATAATAAAATATTTTGAACAACTTAAGTTAATAGAAAGTAAAAACTTTAAATTAATAATTCCTTAATAGTTTAATAACAAACCTTTTCATTCATAGTTCGATCGTACCGAACTTGAATCTTTTCAAGCTCCGATTCAATCGCGTGTATTTTTAGCTTCGACTCAGCGACGTCCCGGTCGTGAAGCTCGCGCTCTTCCATTTTCTCGTTCTCCGCTCGATCCCGTTGCTCTCGCAGTTGGGAAATTTGCTTCTCCTTCTCCAACAGACTTTCCTCCAAGTTCGACGTTGGCTCGGCGTTGTTGCTCTGATATTGAGCCAACCTGTTGCAAAAATTCATCATCAAGCACTCCAGGTAATTACATTATAAACAACTTAATGTGCACTTGCTCGTGACTAATGGTCCATTAGCTCCGCAATCCAACCCACAGACCGACCATAAAGCAAAATCTCGTGTTTTGCGCACTCAATTAAAAACCTGACTCACATACTTTCTTAGTGCCATTTTTTACATTATTGCCTTTCAAATTACGCTTATTTTTACTTTAGTACAATTTAAGTTACATTTGTATTACAATTTTCTTTTATATACTTTACTCTAATGTACTTTATTAACATTTTTCTGTAAAAGATATTAGATATACTTATTTTTACATGAGTTTATTAGGAGAAAATGAAAAGAAATGGTGAAAGTGGAGAAAGTGAGTGGAAGTTCGTGATTGGTATATGAAATGAGTATTGATTGAATAATTTACCTGGCCCTCGCCATGTCGACTTGGACGTCTTTTTCCCTGAGGAGATCCTCCAGGTTCTCAATCTTCCTCTGCAAGACGCTCACCTTCCTCTCTTTGATCTCCATCTGATCTCGGAGCTCTGAGAAGTCTGAAGCGAAGCGATTCCTCTCTTGGGCCGCTGACATGGCGCTGTTCGTCTTCTTCTCAATTATCCGATTCTTTTCCTCGAGTCGAGCTCGCAACTCTTCAACCTAATTACAAAAATGAAAAATCACTTAAATTTAAACAATGCCTTTACAATTGAATGGCTATTTTAATAAAATATAATTATAATTAACCTTAACTTTAAAAAGTCAATAAAATCCGTGCGACAACAGTATAACTGATTTTAAAATGTTAAATAATTTATTTTATAGTAATAAAATTATTACTTAATAATTTTAATTTAGATCAGATCAATTAATAATCATTTTTACGTCTCCTTGTAGCATATTGTAATGCTCTTCTTTAGCACAGAGAGATTCCTTGAGTACGGCAATGTGCCGTTGGTAATCCGCCTGCTGTTCCTCCAACGTCTTCATCTTCGTGGACATGGAGTTCGCTTCCTGGTCACGTTTATTCAGCTCGATCCGGAGTTCCTCGATCTGACCAACCAGAGGATTTATAATACACACACTTACAACTCTTCTACATTATTTATTACCCTCTTACATTCCTAATGCAACTCTCATTCCGAATTATTCATCTCGATCAAATGGAAACTTCTAAGTCTTTGGCCAAATGTCTTCTATAAAGACTTATTTAAGCGAGCTTAGATACATATTTTATATTCTTGTATTTTATACTCTGATATTTTATACAAGTATCAAATACATTTTATACTTTTGCGAAATATACTTAAAAATTACTCTTATACTTATATTTATTTTATATATATAAGTATAAAATGGTCTTTTTCCAATCTTTTTCCAATGTCCAATGTATTGGACATGAACTGGGACTTAATCGTGGGATTAACGTGGAAGTTGAAGTGTATTTTTAATTATTATTGATCCAAAGGATTTGAGAGTTTCACAAGAACCTTAATAATGGCTTTATTGATTTCTTCCTTTTATTACTTCATTTCTCCTCTTTTTTTATAAGGTCATGAAAGCCCTGAGCTCCTAAGAATCATTTCATATGGGATTGGAAATTGGAATAGAAAGAAAAGAAAGGGAAAAAGAGAAAAAAGGTTTAAGAAAAGCTTACTTGTTTGCCCGCAATGAATTGAATTTGTTGCACCATTCGTTCTTCTTCTTTCCCAGCTACGAACATAAAAATATTTAAAAGTCGAATCAAAATATTTAATTAATATTTATTATTAATAATTTACAAATTAAATGTTAGTTTCAATTGGGTTCCTGCGAATAAATCTTTTGAGATTATTCGATATTAAAAATTAGAAGTAGAATTGTAATTATTTAATAATTGATGAAATAAGAATGAAGCGTTTTGATTTTACCCATTCCTTTGGTTTGAAGCATTTCTAGGAGTTTCTTAATGGATTCGTCCCTCGACTGAAGTGTGGACTTTTGTGATTCGAGTCTCAGCTCGAGTTCTTTAATTGTTTCTCTCAAAATCCGTATTTCTCTCACGAGATGTTCATTTTCGGAGATGAGAACTTCAAGGTTTCGCTGGAGCTCGTGTTGATTCCCTCCGGACCTCATTCGCATCCTCAGCTCTTCTTCCAACTGCCGCACCAACAATGCTTGTTTCTAATAACACAAAAGTCCCAAGAGATCCAACATGACACATTCCAGACTCTATTAAGTCTAATCCATTATACACAACTCTCGCTACAACTTTAGTAAATAAATTAGTTAATAAATTATTTAATAAATTAAAGCTAAATTAGGTACTACTAAACAAATTAGTAAAGCCTAGTAAGTGAACTAGTAAAGTGCGTTAATTAATTCGTTTTAATTAAATTTGAAAACTATAAGGACTCATAAAAAACTACATGCACTTTTGACCTTTCCTAGTGACCCTTTAAGACCCACAATATGTCTCGGGTTAAGGTTGGATTAACAAGTCAAAATGGTACATTGTAAGCTAAATCTGAATTTTAACTATTTAAGTTAAATCTAAATTGTAATTAACTAAATTGGAAAATTGTAAGTAAAATTGCCATTATAATTGAAATTGTATCTTGTTAACTGACCTGGTTCTCCGAGTTGAGTAATTTGAGTTGGTCGGTGAGAAGTGAATACCTGGCGGATTCTTCTTTCCTGAGCGCCCTTTCCTTCTTGAGCTCCGGCGACCAGAAGGTCTTGATGGAGTGCATGGAGGAGCCGAGCTTCTGGTTCGTGAGCTCGAGCTCCTTCTTCAGGTTGCTCAGCTCCCGTTGCAAATCCCCGTTTTGGTACTGGAGTTCATTGAGGTAGTTGGAAGGGTCACCAGGTGGGCGACCGCCGCCCCCGGGACCTCTCCTGATGATCGACTGCGGCGGCGGGTTGTTGTAGTAATCTACCTCGTCTACGTACGGCTCTGAAATTATAATCTCCATTCTACACACAATTCCCCTTCTACTTTCAACACCTACTGCTCAAAACACTCCGATCACAAGTCAAGGAGTTGAATAAAATAAACTAAAGTTTAAAAACCACTAAATGGCTTTCTAAACGTTGATAGTATCAAAGTCCTAAATTTTGTACTTTTAGTACTCATTAAGCTACGTATTTAAATCGCACTAATTATTTGTTAAATCATTAGTTAAATATTCAACTTTTATTTAAAATGTTAGGCTGATTAAAACTATTCAAATTGCCCAAAATGTCACAAATTGGTCGCTTATATAATAAAGTACAATTTTAAAATTACAATACTACAAGGTCATTAAGAAATTCCATTAAAGTATTCAAAGTTAGTGTGGAAAATGAAGTAAAAATGTTGAGTTCAATGTCAATGAATAATGGTCAAATAAGAAACTTGGTCAAATTAGAATTAAATTGATTGAATCTCAAGTAAATGAGTGAAAATGCGGAGTTTCTCACACGTCACATTGCATTTGCATTGGAAATAAACTTGGAAAATTGACCGTGCAAATGCAAAGAGAGAAAAGGGAGTGAATAATTGGGCAATTCTACACAAGATAGTCATAATTTGTTTCAACATTAAGGATCGTTAAGGATCGTGCGGAGTAATCGAGCATGATATGAAAGAGAAAAGTAATCAAATTAACAAAAGGATATTTCCCCGAATCATAATAATAATTCGGCAGCTGCAATTCAGACGAATCCGATTATAGGTAAGCGACGTCCCTAACCTATCCTTTTGTATATCGCAAGTAATAGGCTCCTTGTCGCTTACCTAGTTAGTTATCGGATCTTTTGTAACTGCTATAATACTTCTCATAAAGGCTCAAGGAGAGAAAGCATTTCCATTTAGATCATATTAAAGAGAAAGGTAATGAGCTCTGCACAACACATGATCATACCTTTTACCAAACCTACTTAATAAACCTGTGTAGTTTTAATAATAAGTGTTTTATTATAAAGAGCAAAAGGCTTGAAACATGATGTGAGTACGTGTGAGAAACATGGGGCATGCATGGGGCAACGAGTGCAATTTGAGCTCACGGGGTTCTCCGTAAACCTAATTGGATAAAAGAGGCAATTAAGCGACCCGAAAGACCCGTGTAATCATCAGCTCCTTCCCCATCAGAAATACGTGACCAAGATACACATTCCACGTAATACGAACACAAAAGTGCAAATATATATTACTAGTACAATTGACTACTACATGTGTATGATACATGATAAAATAGAATCAGCAGCTTTTACTAATATACTTTATGTAAAGGACTACTAGCTAGTGTAACTAGTCCACTCAAAGAGGAAGAAAAGACAAAAAAGACGCGTTTACTTCCGTTGTTGTAAGATCCTTCAAAGAATATCCACCCAAAACAACATTTTTTAGTTTCATTCTCGGGAAAGATGAAAAGGAAGGAATGTCTTATCTCTAGTATATAGGTAAGATTATCTAATATTACAAATATCTACATGTACTCCTATAGGGACTTTATCAGCTCATTATGTCAAAAAATATCTTATCATAATAGGGGGAAAGAATTAGAATTTTGTTCATTTTAGTCCAAGAATTCATATAATGTTGTATATAGTGAGACTAAAGATGTGCTTGACACAATGGTAAGTCTATAAAAAATCCTTTCTTAACCTGAACAAGATGTTTAAGAATTAGTTAATCTTAGTTAGGAAATTTAGTTTTAAAGTTAACAAATATCTAAATGAATTAACTTTTAAAACCTAGTTAATAAATTTTAAATAGGATTAAACTTAAACTTAATAGTGTACTTAATATACTTTTTAAATGTGGTTTGAAATGGGTCAAGAAGTGAAAATGTTTAAGTTGTGAGCAAAGGGAAATACCTTGTATCGGCTGTCCGCGACGATCGAGTGATCTTTCTCGTATAGGAACGAATTCATTGTCTGGGAATCTGTTGAGTCGAGATGTGGATCGGCTCCTTTCATATTCCTCCATTTCCCCGTAGTGGCCCAACGGGGAATTCGTGCTTGAACGAGTAGGTCTACAACAAAGGACAATGCCAATCAAAAACCCCGTGAATCAAAATCTTCTTTTAATTATTTTACACATTTCTCCTTCAAGTGCCAATAATATTTTTATATTTATATTATTTTATTATTTTCAATGATTTTAATATTTAAGTTTGATGGTTAAGAAGTCCCCGTTCAATTAGATCAATTTTAATCATTTAGTTATATTTATAACAATATTGTATAACATGATAACTATAAAAGTGATTACATTTTTTGGATATAGTTTGACCAAAAATAATCAAAATCGAAAACTCCTTCTTAAAACGGTGTCTTATAAATACTATTTACATCAGTATGCAAGAGATCCTAATACTATTCATGTGATTTCATGACTTTCTTTTCCTAATTGTTCTAATACCCTTTTTAAAACTTTTAAATTGGGTTAAATAAAGAGTATTCTTTGGTTATTCTCTAATATTCCAACTAATTAGGTAATACTAGTCGAATGGTAATGTTGGAACGAAAAACAAAATTTGCTAAAATAAAAATAATCAGTTATTGATAGTCATTAATAGGGACTTTGAATGAAAAGATCCAACGAGTGGAGAACATGACCAAACATAGGATTCTGAAGAGATATGTAAAAGAGGAGTTGTCAACGTGTTGGCCAGAACGGGGGAGGAGAGTTTTAAAAAAGTTTACCTTCCTCCCCTGGGTGACCCCCGGTTGGAGGCAGGGGCCGAGAGGATGTAATTCCGTGACGAGGGCGACCTGTCCACGACCTTCGGGGGCCCTCCACCCTCGTAGTACCGACCCGACGACATCTTGGCTCACACCCCTCCCTGCGCAGGCCCAACTCCCGGGTCTCTCAACCCGACGAAACACCCCGAAACTTACCACCAGCCTTAAAGACTCCTATGGCAAACCAGCAGGGTATATATGGGAAAACACCTAGGCGAACCCCCGTCGACTCGCCCGTGTAAGATCGTAATATGAGAAAGAGAGATGAGAATGATTTGTGTGTGGTGAAGGAGCTTTTATTCATTTCACCCCAAAACGGCCAGAGATTCGGTGAGGGCCGTCTGTTGCGTACGTTCCCTCATAGCTAAAATCCCCTGATGAAGGAAGGGCCAAAACGCCGCAGAGGAACGAAGGCGGAAGAAACCGCTGCCGCCACCCATTTACTTCCATGCTCAATTCTCCAACGACTTCGCACTAGAGGAAAAAAATTAAACATTTTTTGTTATTACCTAATAAAATCTTTTAGAATCTTAAACTCAAATCTTTAAAGTCTTTAGCTTAACTTTAAATTAAAAGTTAAATTAAAGCTTTCAATGAAATATTTTAATTATTCAATAAAAGCATTCAATTTTATCATAAATGCTAAAATAAATCATTATTAATTAAGAATAAGATTAGGTATATTTTATATATTTTTAGATCTAAAATTAAATTAAGAGCTCAAATACAGCCGGTTACAAAGAGTTTTAAGATATTTATTAAGAATTTTTTACTGTTAAACTTTAGTTATCACAATTCCTCATTTTGTAACTTTATCTTAAGGATAAAATGAATTTAATTTTTATAATTTATATCATTGAAATATAAATGTATGACTATTAATATATGAATTAAATTAAAATGTTCAAACCTTGGGAGTAGTAGTAAAGGAAAAATTCTTCACGTTGTGCTCTGACTTGTTGGTGAGTACAAGAATAATTAAATATGGGAATTCCTCCGTTCGTCCAAAGGAGAGAGAAAGTTGAATTTCATTTTCCTCCCTCACCAGCGGAGGAACATCCGAGATTTGAATGCTCTCGAGGGGAAGTGGAGATCGAGTTTTCGCAATCATGACTCCTTCGCTCTTTTCATTTTGGACTGGCGGCTCCTGGAGGAGTTGAAGGAGCGGCTCTTCTTTCCCCTCCTTTTCACTTCCGGATCTCCCCAACAAGCAACCCGGGGAAATTCCTACAGGATGTGGACGAATGTCATCGAAGAAATCCAAATCCAGAAGATTCTCGCTTTTAAGTTCATTCAAGGTTTTTGCTTTGCCGCTGAAAATATTTTAATAACATTGAATTCATTTCAATTATTTTTTATTCAGGTTGGAAGAATTGAGTCTATGGTTGGTTATATTATAATTTATGACATTTTACGAAAATTACTCTTCAATTTTATATGTAATATTAAATACGTATATTTAACTCGGAAATTCCCACCTGATTTGCTGTTGGTGATTTTTCGGTAATGAATTTTCCTTTCCAGAAGTTTCTGACTCGAGTGAATGACTATTTTGACCTTGGGGCATTGGACTCAAATTCTCCATGAGTTCTCTGCTCAAATCCCCAATGTCGCTCAATGGTTCTTTAATGACTTCTTTGGTTTCTGACTTTATGGGCGACATTGGTAACAAAATTTCTTCATCATGTTGACTTGGCGGTTCAATTGGCGGTTCTTGGTTTTGACTCCTCACGGTTTCCTCAACTTCAAGTCCAATTAAATCCTTGGATCTCACACTTTCAAAATTCTGTTTAAAATCTAAGATCAGTTTTCTCATATCGAATTCCTCTTGGCCAGCCGGAACACTTTCGGTTAAAATCCTCAGGCGCGTCTCGAGTCTTTTGACATTCTCTAAAACCTCCTCTGTGATTTCCCAATCGATAGAAGAAGAATTCATTAAAAGCTCATTTCCCAATCCCGTCGCCGTGTCGATTTGCTCTTTGAGAGCTACAAGTTGAAGGCGAAGTTCCTCAGCGGCGGCTTCTTTCTCGACCATTTCTTTGATAAGGGCATTTGCAGCCGAGATGTCCAACGGGTCTTTGGACTGGAGAAGTCGCTTGAGTTCTTTTTCAGACTCAGAAATCAATGGACTTGACTCTGATTGGGAGGAGCAGGGAATTGCACCGCCGGTAGTTAAACTTTCCAAGACGGCGTCAATTTTTTCGGCTTCAAGCCAAGGACGCGAATTGTGAAGAAAGTCAATTCCTCGTTTCTTGATGTCTGGGTGAGTCACGGCACCCATGTACTTCGGACTCAAAATGCGAATAATCTCATTGAGAAATTTGTATCGAGAGATTTCAGTCCGTAAGTCACCGTTGGCTGGTTCTTCTAAAAGCCCCTCTAATACCTGAAAAAAATTTTTTAAGTCTATAGTGTTTTTAATATAACGTTTAATATAAAAAAATGTTTATCATATTTGATAGTTTATTTTGTTTTGAAATTTTGTTTTTTTATAATATAGTTGAATCTTGAATTTGGTGTTTATTGATAACTAATTGAATAGGTAAAGACCTCAAATGCTTTAATAGCTGTTCCAGGCTGATTAGATTGAATTTTAGATGCGAAAAGCTTCGAAACTGTATGAGTTCCAGAGGACGTTGACCTCATAAGACCCAAAAATTCATCTTTGCATCCTTTGCCCTCCAGAATTGACTCTGTTAAATGACGTTAGTTAAATTAAAATTTAATCTTGAAATTAAAATTTAGAAGTGAATTATTAGGTTCATCCACTCCAAACACAAGTGACAATTCAATAAAAAGGAGCATGAGCACTAAGACGAATGAATAGTAAATATGTGTAGTATAAAATATTCAAAATGACAATTAGTTAAATGTAATGTAGAAGATTATTGAATTGAAGCTGAGAACTTTACCGAACATGACAGGAAGTGTCTTCGTTTCCATTTTGGCAAATTGGCATAATCAGTCTAAAGATCTGATAAAAAGAATGAGAATGCAGGTTAATATTTTGATTACGACTCGGCTGAATTGAGTGGTTAAATAAGGTTAAATGAAAAGGGAGTTAAAGTTAAAGAGATTCCAGGAAGGAACTCTCATGTTGACTACGTCGACGTCAGACATCCTCAATTCTGCGAACGTAGCGGGCCAATTGTGAATTCCGCTTTGTCACACACACAGAAGTTGATCTTATAATTAATTTAATCTGCTTTTTAATTGCTTTATAACGAGGAACCCTTGATTTTGTGCAGGAAAATTAAAGATTTTAAAACATTCTTATGAAAACATTTCATTTGTACTTTGTTTGAAAATCCTCTCTTTGTACAATTCTTGTAGAGAAATTGAAAAAAACTGCTAAATAGTCGTCGAAATTTTTGTAGATTTGCAAATTTTAGTTTCGTAATTTTTTCAAGACTTCTGTAAATTATAGTTTACTAATTTATAATTATTGATTTAAAGTTAATTAGGATTAAGGATTTGATACACAGAAGCTTAGTTATTCAACTAAACATGGTAAGAACCATCATTTCAATTTCATTCTCAATTTCATAGTTTGTTACAAGTGCGAATTTAACTTTAAATGTTTCGTTCTAAATAGATTACTCTCCGAATTCAGTCAAGGGAAGGTCAAAAGCGAGTCCAAGCTGACCCCACCAGCTCAATGGCAAGCCTCTTTGAAAAGGTGACCTTACTAACAATTCACAATTAATTTAATTCACAATCACAAATAAAATCACAATAATAATAAAAACCTAAAAAAGTAAACTAACTTCTTAATTACCTAACTATGCTTACTTAATTACGAATTATTTATAAAATAGGTCTCAAATGTGATGAACTCGCCTTCGTCCTTTTCGCTTTACCGTGACCGCGAGAAGAAGGAGATTCTCCAACGAAGCAAAAGGAAATTGGGCGACTTGGGCTTCAAACACGGGGACATTCTTCATTTTCAGGCTTCGACGCCTTCGACTAGCAGCGGTACAAGCGAGACAGACGGCATGGCTTTGAGCGTCATGAAGAAACCCGAGGTTCGACTCCAAGAAGACGCTGTGGACGCGCTTCTGAGAGAGAAAGACGGGAAGATCGCGAGGAAAAGAGATCCAAAGCTCTGTCGCCACAACGAGAACTCCTCGTGTCTCTTCTGTTGTCCTTTGGAGCCTTTCGACGAAACGGTCCTCAAGGAACTCAACATCAAACATCTCTCCTTTCACTCTTACCTGAAGAAAATAACATCTGGGATTGACAAGTAAATAATTAATTAATTACTAAACTAATAAATAATTTCCCAGGAATTAACTTAAATTAATTTTACATTTATATTATAAGAATTGAAAATTTTTAGTCAGATATGAAGTTAATTTATATATTTTGAGAATAACCTGTTAATTTTATTAAACATATTATTCATTAAATCTAATTTAAATGCTTAAAATTGTTTATATTGTTCAATATTTTTCATTTGATTACAAACTTCTCTTTCACTATACTTACTCACTAAAAGTTTATTTTATTATTTTATAAACTAAATGATTTAAATAACATTTAATATTTATGAAAATATTTATGATTATGATTATAGAGGGAAGTTTGCAGCCTTAGAAGACTTGAACATCAGGATCAAAGAAGGTTGCACATCTCACCCGCCCTGGCCTAAAGGAATCTGCAGCAAATGTCAACCTAGTGCGGTGACCCTGAATCGACAAATATACCGCCACGTGGATAATGTCATTTTTGAAAACCCGGCCATTGTTGAACGGTTTCTCACTTATTGGAGAGCTTCGGGGCACCAAAGAGTTGGATTTCTTTTTGGCCGATACGAAGTCCATCCGGATGTGCCGCTTGGAATCCGGTAACCCTTTTTTAAATAAATTTTAATTTTCAATAAATAAATATTAATTTTGAATCGATTCTACATGCTTTTAACATTTGCGTTGTTTGATATTATATCAATTAAGACAATTATTCTCTAAAACTAGACTAAACACCATAACTAAATGACTTAATTAAAATTCTTAAATTAATATTTTCAAATTAAAGAAATGACTATACTATAATGTTTTATCATTATTAAATTGATTAGATACATATACCATAATAAACCAGATTAAAGCTAAATATATTATATTTTCTATTCTAAATTACAATTGTTAAATTACATTATTTGCTAAGTTAAATTAGTTAGATTATGGCTAAATAAAAATTATCAATTTTTAGTGGAAGAGTCGCCTGCATTTACGAACCTCCGCAAGAAACGAGCAAAACGTCCGTAGCGTTTCTCAACGCTGAGGATCGATGCGGGGAAACGGTGAAGAAATTGACGGAGGCTCTTGAGCTTTCCTTCCTTGGTTGGATCTTCACAGACCTCGTGCCGGGGCCGAACGGGGAGGTGGAGTGCACAAGGGGAATTCACTCACATTTCCTCTCGGCAGCAGAATGCATCACGGCGGCTCATCTCCAAAATCTGAACCCCAACGTGTGCACGTCGGCCCCCACAGGGAAGTTCGGTTCAAAGTCCGTCACTGTCCTGGTGAGTGGTGACGAAACGCGGCGAGTCTCAATGGCCGGCTATCAAGTCTCGAGTCAAGCCATGGCGCTCCAAAGGGAAAATGTCTTGTTGCCCACACTCGACGCTCCGGAGCTCGGCTATGTCAAGGAGTCTTCGGAACATCAATTCGTGCCGGATGTTTATTACACAGTAAATTAAATCCGTTTATTTTTTATTCAAATATATAAATTAAAAGTTAATTTATTAATTATGAATTTATTTATAGTTCATTGTCACATATTTGGAAAATCCTTAGATTAAATGTTAAAAGTTTACTTATTAAAATGACTCGAATATAGCAAAAAGACGAATATGGGAACGAAGTGAAGAAACTCGCTCGTCCGCTTCCAGTTGAATATCTCCTCGTCGACGTTCCAGTGGCAACTCCGAAAGAGGCCATTTTCTCCTTTCATATTCCACCTGGAATAAAGCCGTTCCCAGTGGAGAACCGACTCATTGATGGACAATTACAGGTAAACTTTTAAAAAATAAATGTTTATTAATTATCTTCAATACTATAAAATAAATATTTGTTGAAAATAAAGAATTGTTTATTCTGTTAAAATTAAATAATTGTTTATTGAGAAATAAAGTTAACTCATTTTATTACATCAATAAGGATTTTGGAGCATTTTGCGCTTACTTGGAGCAATTCGGTGACAAAAGGGAATTCCTCGACGTGGCTTCTGACTTTCATTTCCTCATCTATCTCGCAATGATGGGGCCGACGTTTGGGCTAGACATTGACACCGTCTTGCCGTCTCTGCTAGACGCTGTGAAGAAAGACGACAAAGCAAAGGCCAACGATTGGGCGGCTTCCGAATTATGGGCAACTGTAAGGAAATTTAAAAGAAATTAGTTTTAATTCAAACATAATTTAGCATAATTAGCATAGCATTAGTCATCTAACATTTAAGACAATGAAAAGTAGCAGAAGAATATGTAAACTAGTTAAATAAGAAACTTTCAAAAATAAGTTGATCGAAAAATAATATAAATGGAATTCTTAGGTTGAGCAGTTGGTTGCAGCGTCTGGTGGTTCTGGAGGAGCTGGCGGTTCATCAAGGGGGACTGTGGGAGCCACGTGGACTTGTGCTCATTGCACCTTTATCAATCAGGCATCTGCGTCCACTTGCGAAGTTTGCCAACTCCCGAAATGATGTGGTAGTGAATTCGCCAAATTGTTTAATAAAATGAAAAAGTCAATTTGTTGTTCGAATGTCCATCAAATCTCATTAAAACATGAATATTTAACATCTTTGTATCTCTGAATTTGTATTGGAAATAAAACCCGTTGTCCAAAATATTTAATGAATTTTATTTTTTACATGAAATCAACTATCGTTTAATAGCCAGAAAACATTTAATTAAATAACTAAAATAATATTTTTTGTATGGTTTTTTAAATTGAAAATGTTTATTTGCTAATACAAATGTTAATTAACACAATTTTTAAACGATAAAAAACACGGCTTTATTTGTATAAATCACTTCTGATATTTTCTTCCTTTTTTAAATTTATTCTGATTTGACTTCTTCACAACTCGTCGTTTCTTTTCTCTGGTAGGATTCAGAACAACCTACAAAGAAAAATAAAGAAAATTAACAGTTTAATCATAACTTTGAATTGTAATATAAATAATATTTATATTATAAATCTTTTATTAAAATAGCTATTCTTACACTTTCTCGTTTCATTGCTCTCTTGAGAGTTCTTCTCTTCGAAAGGGAATCATTCACTTCTGCATACTTCAAATTGAACATTTGTTCACCGATTTTCTTACGGAGTAAATCACCAAGTTCTTCAGCCAACTTTTTGATCTCAGCTAAATATTAATATTAATTGATCAAAATCTAAACTATGAACATGCAATTATGGAAACTGTAGTTTAGTTGTTTATCTAATAATCTTTATTTTATTTAAGTATGCCATTAATTTCTAATATTAAATGCTTAAATTGTAAATTAACCTGAAGTATTTGAATCCGTGATCTCTCGCACAACGAGACGAGTGATAATCCCAGCAGCATCACACCTCTCAAGTGTTTCAACCTTTGCATTTTGCACTAAATGCCCTAAGGCATAGAAGGAATTCATACGCTGAAAAATAAAATAAACACTGTACTTAATATTTATAAATTGTAATCATAATAGTCAATTTAATTTGATACTATGAGACAAAGAGAAGAATAAAGTTTTCTTCTTCAATGTAATACATGATACATGAAGTAAATGTTGTATTTAATAATTATTTTCTTACTTTCGACGTTTCCTTTGGACTTTTATTTACTTCTTGGTTAACAAGTTTTCTTAAGAGATTGAGAGTTTCCGCATAAGCTTTTTCATCTTTCATAATGGAAGTCACAGGGAGGAGAATGTTCAAACATTTAAGGGCCTTCAAATATAAAAAATAAATAAAAATAACTAATTGTTACTTAATTGAAAAGTAAACTAAAAGAATTAAAATGAAGTTTAAAATATTAATTATACCCAGTCTTTAATCGATTGCTTATTTCCATTTCGTAAGACGAAAATGAATCCTTTTAAAAGCTTCATAACCGCCGTTCCATTTCCAATGAAAGCTTCACCTTCCTCGATTTCCTCTTTCAATCCATTAGGATTCTTTGCATAGTCGCTCAAAAGTTCATGGGTGATCCACAGAGACGCCGTTTGGATCCAATCATGCTCATAAGTCAAATAAGTCTCTTTAATGTAATCTGCAATAAAGGAAGGTTAAAAATGAAATGACATTAATTGAAAATAATATTAATAAGATATATTATGATCCAATCTTAACTAAATAAATAAAGTAAGAAAAATCCTATAATAATTTTAAATTACCAAAAATGGCTTTAAAGCTCTCAAATGCAGGATGAGTATTTTGATACAAGCAACCAAGAGATTTCCGGGCCAAGGCTTTTTTAATTGTGTTGAGTCCAATGAAAATGGTGTGATCTTTCATTTCCTCGCTCACTTTCTCGTTTGCATTCCTGGATTGAATTTCCTCGAGGGTCGTCGGCTCCAAAAGCTCTTTCATGCAACCCATGAATTTCACAATGTTCTTTTCGCTCCACAATTCAGGAATTCCGCTCTCGAACATGATGCCAAGGATTTGGCTAAAAGTCTTTTTCGTCGTAAACTAAAATAAGTTAAATTATTAACTGACAATTATTAACTTATTTAAAGTATTCAATAGTTGTGTTTTGTCGGTTCATTTTATTGAAAAATTAAAGTTTTTAAAAAAAATTACTTCATTTTTATTCTCAAGAACTGAAAGAACAATCCCGGCAATTTCTTCATCTTTGTCTTCTCTTTTGACCAAAAGTTTGATTCCTTGAGCAATTTTCTTCTTACACAACTCATCTGACTCGGTTTCCAGGGAAGACGAAAGTTCAAAGAAAATAGGAACGCGAATTTCGTCAAGAATTCCCTAATGAATTCATAATAAGTTCAATTAATTTTACAATTCCTTAAAGTTCATTGAGCACGTTAGTTCATGTTCATTCAATAATTAATTAGTATAATTAACAAACCTAATTAATCGTTGTATTATGATAAATGTTATCTTACCGGAGGAGCAAGATTAATAAGCGAATGAATCATTTCAATAGCTGACAGTCGCCCTGCCGTCACTTCATAGTCGAGTTGAAAGAGAAAAAATCCTACTTTTTCCAAAAATACTTTCGGGAAAATGCAATAATTTGATAGGAAAATTTCATAAGCCTATAAGAGGAAAAATGAAATAGGTAATTGCAATCATAAAAAAACAATGAATAGGCTAAACGTTAAACCATTTTCCCATAATTTTCTATCTAATAATTATTTGTGAATTATTTCATAATAAAATGAAAGTTACTTGACGCGATCCATCCCGGACGTGATCATAAGGGGATGTGATGCTCAACGTTCCGATTTCCTCCATGAGTTCCAGCAATTCAGGAGTCTTCAATTTGCTCTTCAATATTCCTTTTAAAAGCCCAATTGCTGACGACTAATTTAATATAATTAAACGTTAATTGAGATTAACTTAACTACTTGACTAAATAAAATAATTTACTTAACAATCGCAATCTCTATTAATATATTTTTTAAATCAAAACTCACTGAACACTTGTCACTTGTAAGATGAGACTTGATGGATCGAAGAATAAGAGTGAAATCGTTCTTGAGAATTTTAAAAGTCGGGAACCGAGCACAAAAGCCATTTAAAAACTGTTAAAAACAATTTATCATTAATTGTTTTTTTAAGATACTAGATAGTTAAATGTGCAAAATTGTTTTATTTTATATTAATTTTTTAATTAGAGTTTAGCTTTTAATTACCATAAAAGACGCATTGACCATTTCAACTCCGCTTCCCGTGTTATAACAATGATGATCCATTGTTAAAATTCCGCTTTTCCAGAGAGAGTTCGTCAATTCTTGTTTTTTAAAAGCTTGGAGATCAAATTCAAGAAGCATGTACAAGCATCTTAACGCCAGGATATTGACCTGAGATTAAAAGGATTTAATTTATTTAAAAAAAAACAATCTAATAAAATAATTTTATTATATATTTACAGTTAAGTCATTGGGTCATTGAAGATCAATTAATTCATATTTAATTAAACCTGTTTCGAAGATTCTTCCAATCCTGAAATCAAATGCGAAACAAATTTCTCCAAATGAATTTCCAATCCACTTGAGACTTTTTCCTTCTTCATGAGCAAGTAAAGCGAATTGAAGGCGAATTCCCTTAAAATCATTTTATCCACATTTTGCGAATCTGTCCCAATGAATTTGGTCGGTGGTTTGGGAATCAACTTTGAATCCACTTGAGTCGTCAAATATTTCTTCGCTGGCTCCACCTTTTCCTTCTTCTCCGTTGCGTTCGTTTCTCCTTCTTGGGTCATTTTATCAAGGATAGATTGAAGCCAAATGAGAATTTCCTCAGTCTTCACTTCCCTGTTCCGAACGAGACCTTCGCCAATTTGAATCAACCAATTTCTCGATTCTTTTGACACTTTGGCTGAACGTTTTCTTCCCAATTGCTAAATTAATAACCAATAAAAAAAACCCAAATAAACCAACTAATTAATCCAAAAACTCTTTATAAGATTCATCAAAATTTATTATTAACAATAATACAAATAATTAATCATTTAAATTTAACTAATTAAAAATTAATTATTTAAATTTTACTAATTAAAAATTAATTAATTAAATTTAATTAACTAGAATAAATATAGAATCTTTATTCATGTTTACAACTACAACTTATTAAATTAAATTAGAAATAATGAAACAAAATATATAAAAATGACTTGCCTTCATAGGGGCATCAATAAGCGAGGCGAGTTTGTTTCCCTCAACGAATCTTCCACATAGTTTAAGCAGCGGATGTGCATTATCCTTCCTCGCTTCATGGGTTTTCTCCTTAATTTTCTGAATGTCCTTTTCCTCCTGCATGACGTTGAACAGCTCATCTTCACACAAAGGCAAAATCTCCCCCACAGGGAAATCCCTCGGACTCTTCACAAATTCTCCTTCCAACGCCGTTCCCAAATACTTCAGCGTGAAGTTGAGCACGTGTTTTTGAAATCCCCTTTGGAGATTCGACTTCAAGTAATGAACAACTGTTTTGAAATATCCCGTCCCGAGTTCTTGAACGACGTTCAACAGCGTTTTCCTGAAAGTGTCCCGAATGGAATTCAACTTGGATTTCATTTTCGAGCACAGCGACGGGATGATGGATCTCATGATATCACCCGACTCGGAAACTGGCAATTTTTTCAACAATTTCACCAATGCTAACGTACATGGAATTTTCAAGTGAACGTCGTCGCTGATGGACTCGGCTTTGAGCAATTTGTGCGTGGATTTCTCTTCGAAATGAAGGTAGGACTTGAGTTTGGGAATTGTCACGTTCTTGATCATTCGGAGATATTTCCCAGCGGATTCCTGGGAAAGTTTCATCGTTCCTCTTCGACTCATTTGGATTTTGTCCTTTGTCTTAATTTCCAATTCGCTCATTTCAACTTGGCTTGTTTCTAATTGAATCATAGAAATCTCACTTGGAAGGATTTCCGTTGTTTCCATTTGTTCTAATGGATTTCCATTTGTGGTTTCACTCGTGTACATTTGCTCATCTTGGTTTATTAGAAGAGTTTCAGTCGTTTGGTTCTTTGAAGATAATTGCGTCTCGTTGTCTTGGAATTTCGAGTCAAAAACACCAAGGGAAAGGTCAAAATGAAAAGATTCCATTAAAACGATCAAAATCCGCTCGTATTGTTTTCCCAAACGAGGATTTTTCTCTCGTTGTTCCAAGAAGTTATTGATGAATTTGAAATATCCTTCTGGTGGCATGATCTCCATTATGTTTTTCAAAACCTAAAAGCCAAAAATTAAAATTAAAGATAATTTAATTTTAAGGGTTTTTTTTATTTATAAATTAAATTTGAGAAATCAATCCATTCGTTCAATAAATTCTATATTCCATTCATTTTAAAGATTTTTAAATAAATAAATTTACTTGAATTGAGGCGTCAATAAGTTCATTTCTCTGATTATCGAGTTTCTCCGCATGAAGAAGATTTTGATTTGCAAGCGGGAAAATGAAACCCATGAGGGTCGACGGACTCACGTAGCTTCCCATTTCTTCCAAATGCTTACAAAGTCTGAAAAATAATTATAAATTGCAATTTAATATCTTAAACGCAAATCCTCTAATTAAAATTAAATGCACAAGTGCTTTTTATAATTTTATTTTTTACTTGTTAAGAGCTCTCGTTCTTATGTGAATTTTAATATTTTTCACTCCTTCTAAAATATTCCCATCAATTGCATGGGGTTCCAAAAGCTTCTCAATTTCCTTCAAAGTTCCATGAAGGTGCGAACAATTCTTGGTAAATCCGAGTAAAATCGTGATGAAATCGTGAAACCGATTTTCTTCCTTGTGTTGAATTCCTCCTTTCAGTCTGGCCAAAATGACCGTTTCCATAAACTTGTGAACTTCCTCATCTCCATTTTCAAGTCTAGCGAGGGAAATGGAAATTTTACTCAACACATTTACGGCTGTGTTTCTCAACGCGCTGTCATTTTCCTACAAAATTCATTATAATTTAAATTTAAAATTAATGAAAATTAAGAAATAAAACAAGGTGTAAACGTTAAAATGAACTATAAAATCAAATTGAACCACGAAGAATTTTAAATGATAAATTAAATAAATCGTTCGCCTTACATGAAGAACATTATGAAAACAATTGTACGAGACGAGGGTGAAGAGCAAGCGATCAAATCCACGCTCAATTCGTTCCTCAAAGGAAATGAAAGCTTTGAGTCTCGTAGTGAAATTCGGAGCGTCTGAGGCTTGGTCCGAATAAGCATTAATGCCTTTGATGGCTTCGCGGAGGAAATCATCCTTAATGGAATTGAACACGTTGGCAAGACTCGTCCGAACTCGTCGTCCTTTCGCCCATGTGAACGTGTAGCTCAAGGACCTGAAACATCCAAGGGAATATCTCATTATAATTCATTTAACTAATTATCATTATTAATAAAATTAATAATGATAAAATTATCTTTATTAAATAAATTATTCCATTCAATGAAAAATCATTAATTACTATAAAAAATTATAAATACTAACGATGCATTGACATTAAATTTATGTCAATTAAACTGATAAATTATGAGTAAACTGTATACTAATTAATTTATACTGAAAAAACTAGAAATTGACAGAACATTCACGCCCAAACACAGCGAAAGTCAAAAAGTCAAAAAAGGATTCAAAGCCAAAATAACAACTTACAATTAGTTAACAATCTTTTTAAATTGTTGGTTTCATTAATTAACAACCTACTTTACAAACCACCTTAAATTAAACTCAAAACATGTTTAATGTTTCATATAAAATAAACTTTATAATTTACAAATACTAAATTAATTTGGAATGCTAAATAAGAGTCAAGACTTACATTAAAACTCGATTCGTGGCCGGAGGATCCAAATGGTTGAGCAAGGCTTCTAACGTCTCAAAACAATGAACCAAATTCTCTTCGCTGTCCTTGAACAGTGGAATTGAGTTGATAAGGATTTGACACAAATCTTCTTTCCATTCCCTAGTTTCTCCTTCAATTTCCCCTTCGACCAAATTCTTGATCAACTCCAAGCATTTCCTTTTATACTCATAAGAATCGCAGTAATTCTTAAAAAAGCTTTTGTCTCTCAACAGTTGAATCAAATCACTTTTGTACAAATGCACAAGTTTTAATCCAATTCGACCTAAAATAAATAAAATTTCAATTTTTAACATAATAATCAAATATCAATTAAATAATATTTTAAATAAAATCTTATTACTCGTTTACAATAAATAAATATAAGAAAAATAAGAATTAATTAAATATAATGATATTTTAAATCCAAAAACTCTCAAATAGGCTTACTTTTTTCCGTGATATAATCCACATCATCCAAATCCATTAACTCGTTTTCCATCGGTAAACTCAAATTGAGAAAAATTTCAAAAATGAATTTCTTGACTGGTAAAAGCGTCGAGGGGAAATGAAGCAATTGGATTAAACTGTTCAGCGGACTTGGCACTTTTTTTTCGTAATTCACATTCCCGTCTTTGTTCCTTCCCAATAACACTTGATTCCTATTTAACAATATCATTTAGTTTCATTTTAAATCATAATTATTCAATCAACAAATTATCAATTAAAATACTTTTAATTTAATATGTTAATAAAAATTTTAATCCTAGGATTGGTTACAGGACATTAAACTATTTAATTTAAATGTAAAAAATGAATATTTCAATATTAATTTATTGATAAACTTTAGATAATATTTTAATTTCTTACTTTGAAAGACTCCATAAATGGAACAATTTGAGCATCCAACTAACTGAACTGCAATTCTCCTTGATCTTCTCAATTTCACTCCATAGGAAAACCTTGAAAATCCTGTCCACGAGGGATTCTTCCGTGAAATCCGTGAGGATTTGGAAGAAAGTGATGAGCGTGTTTTTCCCTCCACGCAAGGCCTTTTTCCTCATTCCGTCAATTATTTCTTTCTCGGCACTTTCGGGTTCTTTGACTCTGCCAGAATTCAAAGTCTCCACAAGGTCGCAGGTCAAATTCATCAAATGAGTCAAAAGTGAAGGAAACGTTTGTCGCCACGTGCTCATTATTCCTCCGATTCGTTCTAACCGAACTTCGTAAAACTTGAATGGCAAATCGCCTAATTGAATACAAAATTAAATAAACATAGTTAACCACAATTAAGATAAAAAAATGTATAAATTGATTAATAATTTTCAATACAAAAAAATAATATTTAGGTAACTAATAATTTGTAAGTAAAAAATAATGATAGAATCTTACTTGGCCATGATTCCACGTTGGTTCCAAGATCAAGTTGAATGAATCTCAAGGCATCTGCTTCTGAGCAACCCGCAATGAACCTTAAAATTCCTTCCCGTTTGCTCAATTTCATGAACTTTTCCTTTCCAAGCAAAATCCTACAATATTGAGGAAAAATTGAATTTCCAAATTCGTATAGTTTATATTTGATTTTTAGAATAAACAAACCTGAGCACAACTTCCATAATTTCGCTTCTATTCTCCTTAATAATCGAATTTTCACTGTCGATCCGAATCCCGTGAAGACAATCTAAGCTGTCTTCTGTGTTAACTGCCTCAAGAGCTTCCCTATTAGAATAGGAGAAATGCTTATTGAAGAGTTTAATGATTTGAACTGGATTTGAACAACTGTCAAATATTAAACCATATAATTACTAATGTTTGAAACTTTACCTGTAGCGAGCAAATTTCTTTTTCCTCATTTTAATCAAGAAGTTTAAAATTGCTGTGCGAACTTCCGTAGTCGAAATTAAAAGGTTAAGTGTCAAGTTCCAAAACTCGTCGTTGATGTCAGTCAAAGATTGAGATAAATATTCAATCAGTGGAATGAGAATTCTGTAAGAAAAGTCGAATAAATTCATTTTTCACTATTAAATTAATAAATAAATCTAAAGTAAATTATCAGTTTGAAGGTTTACGAGAAAATGTTTGTAAAATAATAAAAACATGAAATTAACAATGTGAACTTTACTTGATTTTTCCTTTTGTGCTTGAATCAATTATCATTCCGATTCGAGGATTCGATCCAACAAGTGAACTAAAATGTAAGTATGAACAATAAGATTAAGAATTGTTAAGTTAATTTAAATAGTTAATTAAGTTAAATCAAATGGTTTCTAAAAAGAAAAAGACGAAAATAATTTTACCCAATAAATGTTTTAGCAAAAAGGACGAAATCTTTTGAAATCCTTTTCCAGAATCCTCCAGGAATTCCTTGAAGGATTTTTAATAAATTCCCTTTGTATTGTGAGAGATCGAGAGATTCTGTAATTCTTTCCTCGTCCAAATCGTTGGGCATTGACGGCAAGAGAAAAAGTGAATGATGAAATGATTTGGAAAAACCTTGAAATCATTTTACATTTGAATTTCAAGTAATATAGCAAAAAAGTAAATATTCTTAATAAAGAGAGTAATTGCAAATTGTAAAGTGAATTAAATATAAAAGAGTGATTGAATTACAATTTAAATCAAAGGATTCGTCAGGTAATTCAAAATTTCCAATTTCATTAGACTGGAGGAACATTTGCTTCACACTGTCGTACATAATTGAAGAAAATTCCTCTAAGTTCGTCTTCACGTTGTTTCCGATTGCAATCAAAGCTTGAATGCAAGGCTTCCAGATTTGACTCTGATTTGTGAACATGATTCCAAGAATGTAATTCACGATCAACTATTAAAAATTAAACATTATTGTTATTTTCAATGTTATGCAATGCAATGCTTTAAGTTAAAATTATTAATTAGCGTTAACATTTTATTAAAATAGGATAAAATTGTTAGAATAAAAAACATTAATTGTGAGATCAATAACTCAAAAGTGTGAATTACTTTGCGTGAATTCTGATTAAATTCCTCATCATTGAAGTAAACGTGAATTTGTCCCAAGAGTTTTTGAACAGTTGGGATAAAATTCATTTGGACAATTGGTTTTTCTTCGACTTCCAAAGCAGTTGCGAAAAAACTCAAAAGATTTGCATTTGAGCTGGAAAGTTTTTGTAGAATCATTTCAGAATTCCATAAAATGGAAAGAGTGAGAATCCTCATGATTTTAAATCCACAGGCCAAATTAGGAATCAAATTGTTCAAATCAACGCAAATTTCCTTCAACTTCTCAATCATAAGTTCATTTTCATTCGTCAATGAATTTGTATGCTTTTGAATGTAATTGACAATTAAATCCAGGGATTTCAAGGCCCAAATGGAAAATGTGCTTTCTTGATTGTCAACGTTAAGTTTGGATTTGCTCAGTAAAAGTTTTACTGTGGAATTTAGAAAATCCATTGAATTCAATTCAATTCCCGAGCTCAGCTTCTCTTCTGCGAGGATGAAGAAAAGTAAAGCAAATTGCGAATTCGTCAAAACGTTCGAGTTTTCTTTCCATGAGTTTGAGAACTTTTGAATGTCAAATGGTTTTTCATTTTCTGAATGTCGAATTCTCGTATTTGCAATTGCAAATTTAAGTTTATTCTCGAAATTCATGTTGGATAAAAGAATTTGAGTGCGATCTTGAGATGGAATTTGCCCTCTAAATAAAAAAAATAATTTATTATTTAAAGTCAATTTGAAAATTTAATTAGTATTTAAATATCACACTTTTTACGAATTACAATAGCTAACATTTCCTTTGCCATTTTCTTTCTTCAAGTAAATGTATATAAGATAATAATAAATTATATTTGAAATTACTTTAAATATTTAGAAATATCCAAATACTGGAATTTCTTCAATGAATCTCGAAAAAAGTACGTTGGAAGTGAAGGTTGGATTGAAACTCGATTCCAATTTGGGTCATAAAACTTTTTGACGATTCCTTCGCTGGTCACGTCCACAATCACATTTTGAATTTCCTCTTGGCTCGAATTTCCCAATTTGACAAATTTCTCCATCAAAGGCCAATGATACACAATGAGATAACATGGGAATTTGAGAAGAACTTCGCGAAGACGCGGGAGCAAATCCACTGATGAAATTTCAATCATTTTCAATAAAATCAACTCAAAATGAAAATGAATTTCTTCTTCTGCAAATTCCAGAACTGTGTTCGTAATTTGTAGAATCGTCATTTGAGCATTGTAAGAATTTGGAGTTAATTTGGATGAGATTTTCTCAATGAACTTGATTCGCTCGTTCAGCTCGTGTGTTTCTCCTTTTTTGTGTTCAATCATTCCGTTGTAAAGAGAGAAGAC
>VJMY01000963.1:0-24157 GCA_009869795.1 Neelides sp. FZ-2019
CAAAATGTCTCTTGATGACACTTTGAGATTAGAAGTCTCAGCCACATGTATTAGCAATGGGAAAGAGGAGAAGATTGAGATCAAAGTGGATCGTGGCAGAATCTCTGAAATGGATTTCAACAATGCGAGGGAGAGAATTCGACTTTGTGACTTTGAGGATTTTGACTTTGAATAATTACTTGCATTTCATTGATTGAATTTATCAATATTCAATAATTTAATATCTATCAAATCAAATGCTCATTTCGATATTACTTAAATTACGAACTCTATTAATTGTTTAAATTTATTTTTAAAAAATCAAATGTGTTCACATATTAACTTTTTGACTTAAGTAAAGATAAAGGATAACAAAAATCAAAACAGATGGAAAATATTATTAAAAGTATTTGATGCGGGGAGGGTTCCCAAAACAACAGCGGCGTTCTCTCTTTGAATGGCAATCAAGATCGATTGCCGCTCCGTGCTGCGTTTCTCGCCGTTGGATTTTGGCGATTCGACGCCCAGGGTTAACGACGAATTGCTCCGCTCTGACTCCAAGGACGCCCGTGGTTTCGACGGCGAATGGAAGAAAGTGGAGCGTCGTCGAGAGCGCCGAGTACTTTCGCGCCTTTTTCTTCTCTGCCGACGCTACTGCTGTCCCGAAACGCGTCGCACTTCCGTTGCCGCAGGAAGCGACGAAAGTGTCCATACACGTCGCGTCCCATATATATTTATTATAATTGGTTTCAATTTTCATATATGAATAAAATTTCATAAAATTGAATCAAATAAATGAATTTTTATTTATCTCACAATTTACATTTATAATGTAGTAATAATTATAATACACTAAGCTATAAGTTATATTTACAAATTGAACGAATCACAATCAAGTATTAGCTTATTGTCGTTACATTAAATTATAATTAGATTCATTAAAGTAAATAAAAATATTTGGCTTTGAATGAATTTAGTGCTTTCCAGCAAAAGGCTCGAGTTCTTTCATAATCCTAAAGACGATTTCTTCTTTGAACGGCAGGGACACAACTTGAATTCCTATTGGAGCCCCGATTGACTTTCTAATACCCTATTCACAATAAACATTCATAAAAATCATTCATTACTCATAACCAAATTAATTATATTAACTGTATAAGCTTTACATGAACCAACATCCAATATGCTATTTAAATGATAATTTATCTCCTAACCTTGTTAGCCATTTTCAGAGCCATGTCTCCGTCTGTCTCATAATCTTCCAGTTTTGTTCCTGATTCTTTCCCAAATGAGCCAACGACACCCGCAGGGAAATCCACAAGATTCCAAATCATGCAATAGCAAACAGCCACTGAAATATTTATTTAAAAATATTAAAATTAGATTTATTCAATTCAAGCAAAAAGGTCGATTATTGCGTAACATTTTTTTCATGTGTATATAATAAAAAACAAGTTTTGTAATAATATATTATAACTAATTCGAGTGTGTTTATTTAATGTATCAATTTAATTAAATTAATTAAAATGTATTTGAACTGACTTGGAAGTAAACCGGGCATGTCAATCGGAGGAGCTGGGAAAGGAAACATTGGTGAAATGAGTCCGTCAATTGAAAGTCTTCGCCACTCGGCGAACATTTCGTTAATGATTTCCTTCTTGGCTCCTGTGGCGTCCCAAAGGTCTGTCGACTTCACCGCCCCAGCACCAAACATGGAGGCGATTCTCTTGGAATGAACAAATGGAACGCTTTTGCACCCCAACAAACTTCCAATCATTTTTTGAACGCTCACAGGGATTTTCGTTCCAAGCCATACAAGTTTTGCTCCTTTGGCCACTTCTTCTCCTTTCCTAAAAATATTAATTGAAGAACCATTTTATCTATTTATATATAATTTAATAAGTAAATTATTAAAAAACATTACGCAGATACTTTGGTCCAAAATGCCCTAAACTGAAATAAGTATGCATAATATAAAAGGAACTTAATAACTATAAAAAAATACTAACCAGCATTTTTTAAAATGTCTTCCTTGATCTCCAAGGACAAATCGTGCAAAGACGTTCATGTAGTTGTATGGATCTGGGAGATTGAAAGGCACCAGCGTGTGACCCATGGATCGGAGAGCTTCGGCCGCTTTCTCCACAGTCGCCGCCGTGTCGCCCATTGCGGGGAAATAGGGAAGCGACGTGAAGTAGCCGATTCGGAGTTTTTTATTGCTCGTGAATGCAAGATCGTTCCATGGAATTGGTGGGATGGTGGGGTCGTGTGTTGACTGGCGATTTTCTTCTACGAGCAATTTAAAGATGGATGCGACTATTGAAGGCGTTTGCCCAATAATTCCAGGAACAGCCGTTACTAGATATTCACAATTTAATTATTAATCTTTAACCTCTTTTAACTTCTTAATAGTGCGTGCTACAAAGTATAAGAAAAAAAGAAAAAACAAAGAACTTTTTTGTTCAAAATTTAAAGCTGATTCAGAAAAATCATAGGTTTACATATAAGAATCTTGCATATAAGCCTTAAATTTTGAATTAATAAGTATTATTTAAATTAAAGCTAAGAATGCATAATGTAATTATGTAATGAGGAATTGAGGATTATTAATAGGTCGGGTTGTTTAGTCTGAATCTAAATTTGAACAAGACAAGGACAAGTTTACGATGAGTTTAAATAATTTGAGAAAAAGTGATTTTTTTACATCCAACGAGGTTTGGTAAAGAAGGAACGACACCGACGTCGCTTAGTCTCCCTACTGTTGGTTTAATTGAAGAAACTCCATTGAAATGAGCTGGAATTCTGAGTGATCCTCCAATGTCTGTTCCAGTGCCAAACAAAACTCCCTTTGATCCAACCAAAGCACCTGTCCCGCTGCTTGAACCGCCTGGGCTCAATTTACAATTCACGGCGTTCATTGTCGCTCCAAAAACTGGATTATCACTTCCATATCTGAAGCATAATACACGCTAATTTTAATTAAAACTTAAACCTAAATTGTTTTAATAGTAAATATAATAGAAAAAGTAAACGTCGAATAATTTTACTAATTGTAATTGTAAATAAGTAATTAAGCAAGCTAATGATATTCTCACGTGAACAAAGTCTGTGGAACCTGAAATTCATAAAAAAATTGATCATGAAATTTTCCAGTTTTTTATATTTTAATTAAACATTTAAAAATGTGTACATTTGTCTTGCAAAAAGGGACGCCACCGAGGTGAGTGAGGATTTTGACAATGACGGCGTCCTCTGCGGCGGGGTTGTAAAGTTGCTTAGCGAGTCCGTGAGTTGCGTCCATTCCCTCAACACTCGTGTCATCCTTGACACAAAATGGGACGCCATGCAGAGGACCGCGAACTTCCGTCAAACTGTCAAGTTCCTTTGCGATCGCCTATATCCAATATACAAACAAGTAAGACCAAATCTCGTTGTTGACATTGTTGCTAATCTTCCTTTTTATTTATTTAAGGTGAACTTACAAATGCTTTTGGGTTGAAGTCCGTGATGGCATTTGTTGACACGTTTGCTTCCAATGCCTTTTATTTATTAAAACTTTAATTAATACAATCATCCTTCTTTTTATTTTAGCTATATTTATTGTAGATATTTGAGTTAAAATAAGATCATTAATTATAAATCATTTAAAATTAGTTAATTTTAATTTAATGAATCTTTAATGAATCTTACTCTTGCAATGTAAGCTTCAAGCACAGCAGTCGCTGTGAGTTCCCTCGATTGAAGTTTTGCCTGAAGAGTTTTAAAGTCAAGATTGGAAATCCCGTTGTCTGATTTGGTCAGCCCTTGAAGGCGCGTAAATTCAGCCGCTCGTTCACTTTGCTTCTGCTTCACAACTCCTTGCAATCTCTTTTTCATCTGGAATTTATAAAGATCAAATTAATAAATTGACTTTACTGACACTTTAAAATTTCAACATTTATTCAAAATGATAGAAAAGGTGAAAATACAAAAACGCACAGATCGAGTGTCTGAAAATGAGAGGAATGACTTTGCCCCAAAGAAGAGCGTAATGAGTGAGCCAATCCATCCAAATAAATTCCAAATAATTGTGAGACAAAGCGCCATTTTAATAAGTTATTTAATTTTTTCAATAATTTAAAGGGAAATGAGTGTTGTTAGGAAAATGGAGTTTTGAAATGAAATGTCAAATGACTATAAAGTTGCACTTGAGCTTATCGAGAGCATTTCGCTCTGCCGATAAAACTCGACTCACTCCAATGTGAGTTTGAGCGTCCAAAGTTCCTTTCGGGTTCCGTGTGTAACACTTGTGATATACTGGACCGCCGAGCATGGGAATCAACATTTGCGAACTTTCACAACCGACTATTTTTGCTGATATAAGTATATTATATAGGCTTACATTATACTCTCGGGTTTCTGCTAACCCACGTTATTTGGTTCAACATGCCAATTCGATACATTTAATGATGAGCTAAAGTAGAGTTTAGATATATCCTTGTATACTATTTTCATTAAATGAGCATGCCTCGTGGAATTAAAGTTAAATGATTCCTTCTCATATTATGCTTAACAATGGTCATACATATTTAATTGCTCGTAATGTCAATTTCTTGTGGTTGCTAAAATGAAGAACTTTTTAAGGATATAAATTACTTTTAACTAGGAGTAATTAAATACACTTTATAAATATATAATATTCATAGGTATATGTTTAACCAAGGCCCATTTTATTACTTAGTATATACAGTGGGCCTTGGTATAACCAATTTCCAACTCCCCCGTTCCATCATTTGAATCTCATATATAATTTAATATAGCAAGTTCTATTTTAAACCATATACCTTCTCATATGCCAGATTAATTTATTTGGGAGATTTGGTTTGTTTTAATATGAAATTTCAATGCTATTACATACTATATACCGTAATTTGCCGAAAGATATCCCGGGACATCTTTAATTTTTTCCCTTAGACCCCCCAGATATCTTTCGGACCCGGATATCTTTAAATATATTTTCTAAACCTCAATTTATTTTTTCGAATATTTATACAAAAATGATTGTAATCAGAGCAAGATACTCTCTCATTCCTCTCACTTTCAAACTAATTAAGTTACTTTTTGGCAATTCCTTCATCATTTTCTTCAATAAAATGGTCAAGTATCGCTAAAATTTTTATTTTGTTTTTAATTTTTCACATTATTTAATTTTAAATGCAAGCATAATTTTCTTAGATGATATTTAAATAGCATAATTTATAATGAGATGCAATAAAGACTAAAGAAACTTAAAAATTGTACTTATACTGTACATTTACTGTGCTGTACCCTTATACTGTACATGTACTGTACTGTACCCTTATACTGTACATGTACATTGGGTACCCGGACATCTTTTTAAATATTTCTTTGTTCCCCCGGATATCTTTCGGACCCTGAAATCTTTCGGGCCCCGGATATCTTTCGGTCAATTACGGTAAGTGTTTTTGCTATAAGAAAGGTTATTCTTTTATACCTATTTAATAATATTAATTTTATACAATTTCCTCCGCATTGTCCTATTTTTCATGCCAAGATGTTTTTTATTAAAATTGCAACATGTAATAACTGCATTGCATTTAATGTAGAGTTAGCAATGGTATATACCCATTGAAAAATATCAGAAGGAAAATAGTAATCCCACAGCTCAAGTTAAAATTAAACATGATGAATGATTGTTCAAAAGAAATATAGCAAATAAATATGCTGTTTAATAATATTTGTTAACTTAAAAAATATTTGACACTTAAAAACTGATGTTCTATAGTATGAGATTGCATGGGTTATTTTAATACAATTTAAAATAATCGATATTAATGGCATATTATTAATATAACACACGAACCATAAACCTTAACCTTTTAAAATATTTTTAAAGTGAATAAATTAAATATTACATACTTTATTATTCCGTGTGAGCAAAATGATAGTTTTAGTACATGAAATTCTTCAACGATTAACATTGCTCAATGGAATACTGTTCATAATCATAACTATTATTGAAATACTTATATTAAGCTCGGTTGACTCGGTTCACTTGTTCAAAATGTCTTTAGTCGTTATTATCAAATTCAACTAAAATGATGGTTATTTTTGAGCAAGTAGTTGTGATAATGTGTCACGTGACACATTTGAATAAGGAGAGAATGTGTCACGTGGTTGCATAGTTTTATTTCAAAATAAGCATCATTTTAAATGAATTCGATAATAAATGTATTTTCACATAAAGCTCATATAAAAGCTTAGTAATTGATTTCCTTTGTGTTTTTATTTTTAATCATAATATTCAACATTTTCATAGTTGAATGTTGAATTTATCGTCTAATAACATTACGTAAATACAAAGTAAATAGAACTTTGGTATATCAATGTTGAATGTTGAATAAATTAAACTCATGCACCTGAGTTTGTAGCAAACTCAGGTGCATGAGTTTAATGCTCATCGAGAAACCATATATCCAGATAATAAGTACGGGATTTATTGACTTATTGACTCGACGGTATTTGGAGTGAGTTGAATTGAATGGAGTTGAATGTCTCAAGAATTTGCCCTGCTTAGAATTGAATTCCTTTCTATAAATACTACTACATTTATTGAAGGAAGTTTCCCTAAGCTTTTCAGGTTAATGGCATTCGCCAGTTCAAGCCTCTTTTACATCAATACTCCAGCATTAAACTTACCAATTACCCAATTCAAATATAAAAATAACGGAATAGCAGATATGATTTAGATATTGATTAATTGATTAAAATCATGCCTTTAAAAATTTGTTTTTAACCAAAGAATCAAAGTTGGTATTTACAATTCGAAATATTCAATATTCAATTCGAAACGATTGACTATTAAATTGTATGAAATTTCATGCGTGAAGTAGACATAAAATAATTGAAATAATTAAGAAAAGAGATCTTACAAATAAATTTTCGCAACAGCAGGCAGAGTCGTTTGATTCGTCTGGACAATCATTCCTCTGATTCCAGTGAAATCTTCCAACCCATTCTGCCCCAATGACTTCGTCTTTCCCAGATTCCTCCACCAATGTTGAAGACATCTGAAACAATGAAAAAGTAACTTCTAAAACAAACTCGAATACATTAAAATGCTCATTAGTTAATCGAGCTCACTTTAAATATCAAAGTAGTTAAATTCTCGTTTTCATTTTAAAAACTTTAATATCAACATTAAGCAATATAATGTTCGTTACAATACTACAAGAAATATTGTATTATGTCAATATCTTGAAATGGAAAACATTTTAAATATTTCCAAATATACTTTAAATGTTTAAATAAAATGTATAAATGAAGGTATTAGTGTAATAATTAATATAAGAGTATTTAACAACTCTCACCTTGATGTCTTTTAAGGAAGTGTGAGAATGGAAAAATTATTATTAGCAACGCGGATCCCACGATGAACAAATATTTAGTTTTTTGCCTTTTGCTTGGAGAGTTTTTAAAAGTTTATACTATAGGAAGTTTAGATAATCAAGAGACTTTATATAAGATTCGCATCATGTGGAATGTTGGGAGTATTTGAGAGCTTTCCAACGTCCCAACGTGTGGAGACGAGGATTGTAAGTGTGATGAAGTTGAAAAGAGCAGAAGAAAAGTGTTGGAGGACGGCGGAAGGCGAGTTGGTCGACGGAGCCATGGTCAAGAACAAACTATTATACATCTCCATGTATATTATGTATCATTTCATCCTTTTATATAACACACCTATAGCCATTCTGCCTATTAGGTATCTCAATATCTCCAACAATCCAACTCAAGGAAACCCAGTTGACCAACACGATCTACATGTATTATTATTATGTATAACCCTCATTTAACCCTCCTGAGATATTATAAAGCTCATAAATCATAAATTTTTTAATTCAACTATCTTTGTATATAAATACTAATATAGAATTATTTATATTGTTGTAAGGTGAGTGAATTCCCTTTGTTCAAATCTCAATTTCCTTCCTCTGATAGAGGAAATAATTAGCTAAACTCCGCTACCTTATTCTTGTATAATTATCCTATATAGCCTTAAATCTAAACATTAATTAGGTACCTTATTAGCATTCCTTTCATGTTGAAAGGAATTCATTTTAAGATACCCATGTTTATATTAAAATTTGTTATGTAGTATTAAAGAATTCGTCTTTTAAGGAAAGATAATGCAATGTCGTATTTTAAGTAAGTATTTGTATAATTATTATAAAAGTAGATAGAAGCAGTCAGTTAATAATTTACTAATGCATCTTAATTTTAGATAATTGTAAACAATTTTATAACCTAAAAGATATAAACAATGAACGACATTGAGCTAAAGCCAATTTTGTATACTAAAATATGATAAAAATAATACAGTTAAGTATTAATATTTTGTTCGTGGAAGCAAAAAAAGTTCAATTAATTACATTACATACAATCAATAATATTGTGTCTCAAATTATTTTGAGTGTAAATAGGTAGAAATATTATGATAATGACATTTGACGGTGAATGTTCAGTCCTACATTCATAGCTAAAATAAGAATGCACTCCATATTTAACAAAAATTGAGAAAATTGATTAATTTGCATAATACAAGTAAGACCTTAAAGGATCATTCAATATAAATAAGTTAAGTAAATGAAAGTTGGTAAGTGAAATACATAACATTAAAAAATCGTTTAATTAAAAACAAAAATAATAAATTGTACAATTTATAAACACTTGTCGCCTTTTTCTAGTAAAATGATATAAGAAGTAATTCGCGAAAGGAGCGCCGTTCTTTTGTCAATTGACAACTTCTTGTTCCATAGACGTTCAAATGCTTCATAAGCAATTTGCTTCCCTTTCCAATGAATCCATTCAAACTCATTCAGAATGTCAAGAGGAGTTTCGAGAGTGAAAATAAAGGCAGCTCGCTTTTCATAAGCCATCACATTGTCACAAAAACCGTGAAAAATCATCAATTTATCCTCGTTATCAATTTGCCCAATTTGAGAAATCGTCACAACTCTCCCAGAATTGTCAAAATAACTTTTCAATTGATCATGAATTTCTCCAATTGTCTCAGCTCGTTCAATTTCACCCCCAGTTAAATGAATTAAAGGTCGATTGTAATTGAAAGCCTTGTTAATCTCTCCCCCTATTTTCTTCGCAAAGCAATTTCCAAATTCTAAAGACAAATCCGGATGGAGTAAAATGAGAATCGTCATTGGTCGCTTCGAGGTTTCTTCAAAAATTGAAGAGACGGCTGCACTCAATTGAATCCAACTCTCGCGAAATTGATTAGGGAATTTTAGTTTCAATTCATTTATTGATTTTTTAAACGTCTCCTGGCTCTGCCTAAAATCAACGGCGGACCCGTCGGATTCGTTGTTATTGAAGAATAGCCAAGATGAAGGAGGCTCATTATCAGTGGGTTTGGTTGGAATTTGAACATAATTGTCAATTTCTTGCCAAGAGTTGTCAATATTTAAAATTTTGTTCGTCAATTCTGCTATTTGGAATTCGTGTTCGCGTCGTAAATCTGCAATTTTTTCTAGTAAAATGAAGATGTTGGAGTGTAATTTATTTTCAAGGGAGTCGTGCTTGGCATTCATTTGCACTTTGTCTTTTAAAAGAACTTCAACGTCCTCTCGAAGTTTGGAAATCTCAGAATTCAACGAATAAAAGTTTTTAATGACAAAAAATAAAAAAATGGAAAAGCCTAAATAGTGTAAACAAACTACAAAATTTTTCTTTAGCCATTTTATAATAGCCTGGTTATAACTTCGTGTCAATATAGCAGTTGATTTTACTAATGTCAACGATGAAGTCGTTGGTGAATTCTCTGGAGCTTTGACTTCTTCCTTTTCCTTTTCGTTATTTCTCTTTCTCAAGTTAGAGATAGAGGAGTCACTTGAAGCCAGGGGAGGAGACGTTGGAATTACTGAAGAATTTTTCTTTGGTTGAATTTCATCGTCAACTTTCAAGGTCTCAATGTCGTCCTCTTCTTCGTCACATGAAAAGCTCTGACTCGTCCTCGCCATATTACTATAATTTGAATAAAACTCTCATTAATATCACTTTTCACTAATTTTAAGCAAAATTACTATTCAAGTATTCAAGAACCTCAGTTAATTAGCCAGAGAATATAAAATAGCTTTTATAATTATTTGAATACTTTTCAACATTTAATGATAAAAAAATAAAATTGATTAACATGACTTGGCCTTAAAATGAAAATAATGAAAATTTTGAATATTCAGCTCACAAAAATAGTATTGAATGAAATATATAAACTATTAAGTTAAAATGTCAAATATGAATGGTAAAATTAAACTTACAATTAGGACAATCTCAATATATTATGTATAATTCCAATTTCCCGAGGTATCTCTTCGTTCTATCTCCAATGTCATTCAACGAGATGTTTGTTCTTTGTTTTCCTTCTTTTTGGCCACTCGTTGTTCACTAAAATATATGATGAAAAATTCTTAGAATTGACCTCCTGGCTTGGATTGTCGGTTATGACTATGACTCATATTCAGTACCTATGGTACTCAAGTCTCTGCTTGAATACGTTTCGAGTAATTTTAAATACCTCTGCCTTAAAGGTTGCTTTCCCTCCTCCCACGCACAGATAGGAACAATTATAAAGGACCGTATCGCATACAGATTTAACGTAGGTAGATATTGAATAAAGATAAAGTCATATTTATAAATACCGTTCTACCAGAAGTTGGATTGCATCAAGATTAGTCCGGTCGAATATTGAGGAAAATATGTACAACAACAAGTCAAAATAGTCAACAGTCTTCAGCGTAACATTCGGTAAACTTTTAAGGCTCTTTTCTTGTTAATCCCTTTATCCGTATTTCAAGAGACCCCTTTCAATACACGTCCATATATTACATTGTTATTTATTTTTATAAAAATACGAGCTACTATATGCCTCTAACATAATTCAACCCTTCGACTATTAATAAGAATGGAACTTTAATTTTATTTTTACAAGTGTTAGAATTTTGGATATTGAAGGGAAGCCTGAGAACGTTCGGATTTCTTTTCCCCTTTTTGAGATATTAACAAGGGGCTTTCAAAGTGTCAGTTCCATGTAGGCATTCCTAATACACTTCTTAAAAAAATCTCTTTCTGAGTTCTTAATTGTTCAATTAATAATTTTCCTAAAAATGTTTTTGTCTCATCCTTACATATTTGGAGTTGGTTCCTTGTTTGTTACGACACTTGTGGTTCTCTTTGCTGGGAGGATTTTAGAATCGGAATTTGGATTCATCTTCTCAAACTGCTATCGAGATAAAAGAGAGATGATTTCAAGTAAGAATTTAGTTTCAATAATTCTAAGCTTCATATAGGCAATTAAAAGTTCAAAAGCTTGCATCTAAAGCTCTGGGCATTTCGTACTTATAGTCCAACGAAAAATATTTTAAAATCTAAATTATAGTAAAAATAATAATAATAATTAGATAACCTCATTTGGCATTTGCAGCATATTCATGAATAAATATAACGTAATTTTAAATGAATGTTAAAGAACTTAATATTTATCAATGAATATTAATTTTTACCAGACTGGAAAAATTTTAGAGCAAATGTTAAACATGAGATTTTCGGCCAAGAAATCGCTACTGACGCTGTGTTTAAACTCATTTACGCTCACATTGAAAATGATCATCCGCAGAAAGCATTGGTTCTGAGCTTTCATGGATGGTTGGGGTCAGGGAAAACTCATCTTTCTCAACTCATTGCAGAGACGCTCTTCTCCGGAGGAATCAAGAGTCCAAATGTTTACACATTCATTGGACCAATGAACTTCTTACCTGATCCAACCAACAAGTTGGAAAATCAAGTAATCCTTATTTAAATTTTAAAATCACACATTTTTATTAACATTTTTAATTATAAAATCATTAAAATGTTATAAATTCATTATTTTTTGTGTATAGAGAATACTGAGAGAAGCGATAGAAAAAGCCGGGCGACTTTGTTCAAGATCGCTTTTTATCTTTGACGAAGTTGATAAAATGCCTAGTGAAATTTTTGACGCCCTTGTGCCGTTCATTGATCACTATGGACCGATTAACGGGATTGACTACCGTGGATTCCTTTTCATATTTTTGAGTAACAGCGGTGGAGAGGAAATTAATAAATTCACTGCTGAAGCATATAAAATTAAAATGCCAAGACGAGGATTGTCTTTGAACTCATTTAGAAAACTCATTTCCGATGGAGCTTTCATTGAAAAGGGTTATTTTTTTGAACAAAGATAATTTTTTAAAGCTGTAAATTAGGTACAATTTATAGTTTACTCAACTACTTATATAATTTTTTAATGGTGATTTCAGGTGGATTGGAGAAAGCTGACATGATAAGCAAAAGACTCATTGATCATTATATCCCTTTCTTGCCACTTGAAAAGAAGCATGTAGAGCTTTGCGTGAAAAGAGAAATGAAAAAAAGACATGTCTTATTTATTAATCCAAAGTAAAATAACTTAAACTTTAATATTAAATTAAAAATAAGGTTTAAGTAAATACTAATTTTGAAAATTAATTTTTATCACTATTGTTTAATTATGAATTTTTAGGGAGGTGGTTGAAAAGATGACTTATTGGCCAGATAAAAAGAATCAGCATTTTCATGATCACGAAATCTTTTCCATTGAAGGGTGCAAAAATGTTCATGCTTATGTTAATTACTACGTTCACGAGAGAGAAGAAATCTTGCAGTTAAATCCTTTGTAATCCTTTATATTTTCATTACATTGAAAATTTTGTATGAATTGTAAACATTCAAATTTATTACATTTAAGTTATTGTTAATTATTTTGAGTCGGTAACTTGAATGGAATATATTTTTTATTTCATTTATCTTTATGAATGAAAAATTATTTTAAAAAACACAAAAAAGTATTTATTAACTGTGAATGAGCAAATAATTTAGTATTAACTAGTGTTTAACGTTAAAATTAAAATAGGCTCGTTTCCCGTAATTTGCAGAATCGGCTCTCGCTTTTTTATTGCCTTTTCAAGGATATCTAAAAATTCCTTCGTTTACAATATCCACTACATTTTGAAAAACTAATTTTCTCAGCCCGTTCACTCTGTGAGGTCTAGAACTAAACACAATTCGATAGCTGCTTGAAATACGAATATGATAGACATTAAACTTAAACCTCACAAAGTGAACGGGCTGAGAAAATCAGGTTTTCAAAATGTCGTGGGTATTGTAAACGGAGGAATTTTTAGATATCCTTGAAAAGGTATGGAAAGTGTGAGAGCCGATTGTGCAAATTACGTGGAACGAGCCAATAGTTTATTTATTAAATATAGAGATGATGATGATGATTGATGAAACTATTTGGAAGATTTGAAGGATTCAATCTCTCTCGTTGCCTTTTTACTATAACTCTGAACTGAATACTCATTTCAATTGCCTGGCTCTGAATGGCAAATTTTAATGATACTTTACTACTAAATACTACCTTTGCATCTTTATTTTATTTTACAAGACTTGTTAAACTAACTTGATTTTTAATCGCTTGTATTTCTATTCATGTAAATAGATTTAATACATAACATTTAATACATTACCTAAATATCTGTACACATCTTTCAAGTGTGGAAACTAAAAAAAATAATTAATAAAAATAATGATAAAAATTCGTTTATAATTTATTTCATTTACATGCTTAAATTACTTATTAGATTAATTTAAAGATAGATTGATTAATTTACTTTAATTTACCTTTATTATTATTATCATTATTATTACTACTACTACTTAATAAGACGAATATGTGAGAAACATCAAAGTATCAACATTGTAGGTTCATTTTCGTCTCCAGGCATATATATTCATTTTATACCATGTTTTCCTAAATAAAAAAATCTATGATTGAGTTAAATGCCAAATAATTAACGCAGCTAATTAATAGTGAAAATTAAAGCTTATTAATAAGCCAACAAAATGCCCGACAAAGTGACCGACGAAGGGACTAAGGATCAACCAAAAGGTGACGATGACAAGTCGAGTATCAAGTCTGTCTGGCTGAAAAGCATGTCCAAGATTACGAAGGTATCCTATTCCAATGATTAGAATCAATTTTAGCCTGTTAAATCAAATGACTGTCCTTTTCCCCTTTTCATTAATTACATTTAATCATTTCAAGTCAAATCCTAATTGACGTGGATGGATGATTAAATGCACTTTCTTTTTGGCCTATGGGAGTATTAGCCCCGAACTTGTTCGAATCACTGAGCAATTCTTATACACTCGGAATATTGTCGGAGTTTTCTTATTCCTCGCTGCATTGGCGTCAATTCTCGTCGTCGATTTCATCTTTTTTATACGAAGAAAACGAATTGTTGACTATTTGAATTTATGGTCAAAGCAATCAATGTTTCTATCAATCTATTTAGATTTTTACAATTATTTATAGTTTTACACTAGATTTTTTAGCATCATAACAGCTATTAGAGGTGAAGACTACAACGAAAATGTTCTAGAAATTTATTTGAATAAATAATAATTTATATAATTAATTGATCAACTTTTCAGAACAGTTGAAGAAACTTATTTAGATGGATTCAAAGGGTTTTTACGTTGGACTTTTATCGGATGGGTTGTCTTTGTTTTTAGAAAAATCGGAAATTATTGAAATGTTCTATGGAATTCACATATACATTCTTTTAATTTTTTATTTATAAATGAATTAAATTCATTCAAAGTACAAGGAAACATTATTGAAAATGACAAAATCTATAAATTAATTAATTTATAAATTGCAATAATTTAAGTTTAAACTAAAATTTGAAAGGGATGTAGCATTGTATTGAAAATTTACTTTCTCTATGGAACATGAGAAATATGAATTTCAAGCAGTTCGGAGGTTGGATATCATTTTCATGCTCTTTTACATTATTCAATCAGCTTGGTTCTTTGGGGTCATTGTCGGATCTTACGTCCAAGCACAACAAAGGGTTTGTTAACATTGTTATTAACACTTTAAATTACCCATGTCTAATTTTAAACGACCTAAATTTTAATTCTTAATTAATATTGAATTGAAATAACTCAAATATTAAATTGCGGAAATTTTTCTTAATCATTTACTATATAGGCATACGATGGACACCATATCATTCGTCGCAAAGGATTTATGGGTCATCAAGGAAAAGAACAACTTTATTTTGTCATGAGTATGCAACAGAGTTTGAAGGTCATTTTGAACTTGGAATGGGAATTGGAAAATATTTCTCTATTGAAGGAGCATTCATCATTGGCGTATATAACTAATTTTTTAATATGATATTTACCAATTTCAATTGACACCCTTCAATTAAAGCTTGTATTTGAATTGAAGTTTGCTGCAACGATCGTGTCATGATACATCATCATCTATCAATTTAACCCCTAGATGGAATACTACAGAGAAGATTTAACTATGGTGATTGAGCGTGAAGAGGACTACGAGATACACGAGAGCTTATTGGACTTCAAGATGGTTTATAAGCACAAATACTCTTCCATATTCCTGTTTGATTTTAAGATTTGTTCAATTGAACCCTAATGTTTGAATTTGTGATGTGTCAATAAAAATACTAAAATGTGTTAATGAAATAAGTAATAATGAAAATATTATTACAAAATTTATTCATAATGTAACCTGTTTGAAACATTCTTCAACTTTTACTTAAAATAAAAATTATATTTTTAACAAACAATATTTGACAAACAATAACAATTTGTATATTTAAATGAAGTGTCCCAATTCAATAAAAAGTTTCTTTTGTTTACATTATAGAAGTTTAAAATTAAATTTCTAATAGCCATTCATGTTACGCATGTTTTTTTTTGAATTCATGTCAATGAATGTAAAATGAGAACTCAATTGCCTGAACGCGTATTCATTTTTCATTGTTAAGCCACTGTTATAAATATTTGATAATTTGCTTCATTTTTACCTTGTTGAATTGATTTGCAATTGAACAATTTTCTTCGTTATTAGAACCATGAAAAGGTAAAATAAATTTTACTATATGTGAAGACTCATCACTCATTGCACTTTTAGGGATAAATAAAGAACCTTAATTTGATTTTACAGGACAATTATTTTAGTGGGATTTGTGACATTCATGATCTTAGAATTAACCAGCGTCTCTGGATGGGATTCATTCATTCATTCAACAAGACACTTGGTAAATAATTCAAGTTTTCTTTAATTTATTTACCAATAAAGTAAATGTTGATGAATTTTACATGTGTCTTAAATGAAGGTTGAGACAAGACAAGATTGCAGCGTTGGAGGAAAAGGGTGCGATTCAGACAAAGATTGTAGGGAAGACGATTGTAACCAATACGCCTGTATGCCAAAGCATGGGAAAGAGAAAAAAACGTGCAAACTCCATTGTTCCGGAACTGTCGGCGGTCTTTGTCACGACACTTATCCTTGTTGTGAAGCCTTGAATCTCGATTGCAAGCAAATGGTCACTGGACCTTCCATGTGTGTTTTAGGAGTTAACAATTCCAATAATTCAGCAGTTAAACCTTAATTATACTTTTTCTAATAAATAAATAAATAATTACATGTCAGTGAGTTCAATTTGTTTCATTTCATCCTTTAAAAAATCTAGGAAAGCAGGGCAAAATGAAACAATGCAACTCGCCATCTACAGGGTGTTAATATACAAATGATATATTGATTCTCCTATCTCCCGATTTCTTCTTAATTCGCGACATCTAAATTAAAAATTTCAAATAAGTTTCTTATAGTTATAATCAGAATGCAAATATTAGTCAATTCATTATTAAATCTTAACCTTTAATATTTTTTATTAAATTACAAAACTCACAATAGTCAAACGAATGTTAGCCAGTAAAGACCGAAATGGTGCAATCTGAGACAAATCATATTAAATAAAATTAATTTTTAATTGTAATTAAAATTGTATTGAATATATTTTAAATGATATTTATAATTGAATAAATTATAAATAAGCAAATTCTAATTACAATGATAATTATAATATTAAAGATTAACTTTAAAAACGATAAAAATGGAGGAATTGGAGATAGGAAAAACAATATTTCATTTGTAGTTTAGCAGGCTGTATAAGCAAAAATAATACAATTCTGTTTTTATATTAAACATGGTATCATTAATGTTTGATAGATAACAGCATATTTTGGATTAACCCCAGATTATGATGATTTTTGAAAAAATGCATGTTGATTTAAATTGATTTAGTACTTACATTGTTTTCGAGTTTATTTGTAATAATTAAATAGTAATAATAAGCAATAATTTGATCATTATCAAATAACATTGAGTGTTCGAGCCTTTGAAAGCCAATCAGATCTATTGATGTAAGCCGAGGCTAAAATCCTTGTCCCTTTATATTCATTTCTCCCATGAAGAATTCGCCAATTGTCGAAAAATAAAAGCTTCCCTGGACGAAGTTCCAACACGAGGGGATTTTCCTCAATCAATTCGGAAACTCGAATAAGACTTTTGTAAAATAATGAGATTTCCTCGAATTTTAAATTTTTCAAATCTGCCATATCGTGAGGATTAAATCTGTTTAAAGGAAACAATTGTTTAAATTTAAATCCTGAGTTAGTTAAGTATAATTTGATAAATGATAGAAGCTTTTGATATTTTCTTGTGTACCTAAATTTTTCAATGCGTCCATCGAGAACATTATGAGAAATAGTCAGATCAGATTTCTCATAATTGTAATTTTCTTTTGGATCCAAAAATTGACTTGGAATCGGAACGGTGGATAAAATTTCATAAAACTTCGGATTCTCTTCGTAGAGTTGAGCCGAAACTTTGAATCCGTCTGCTAAAAAACTCTGACCACCAGTTCCATCATACTTCAAACACAAAAACATCTCTATTCTGTAAATATTAAATAATTTAAACAATATAATTTTACCGATAATTATTTTATTATTGCCTACTAATAAATTAAAAGTGAATTAAAATTAAAATTATTTAGGCTAAAAATGAATGAGTGTTTAAAAGGTATTTATCCTAGTTATTTACCCTGCCGGTTCATTGTAATATGTCATGTCAGTGTGCAAATAGATTCTATCTGAAGTGTAAGCTGAGTCTTTGAACGCGAGGTCAGAAGAAGCAACGCAAATGTCGGGGCTGAAAAACGTTGACATGGGACGTGCGATCTTTGAAACCACCGATTTCAACATTTCAGGTGTTGAAGGAACGTCTCTCAATATTGAATATCCGAATGTTTGAACATTGGAAATTAAATTTCGGATCGCATCTCTTGAAACGCTTTCACTTCCCATGTAAAAGTCTTCAAAGCAAATCTCATTTGGGATCTTTTCCTTTTTCTCCATTGATTGATCCCAAAAGTCTTTGTGCTTTTCAATTGATTCTCTAATAAAGTTGAAATTAACGTAACGAGATGAGGAAGATTCGCCCGGCGAATTAGTTCGTTTGGGATGAGTCTCAAGTAGCCAATTAACATTGAAAGTCGACTTATGGCCATCAGCCCATTTCACATTAAAATCTGCAGAATTATTGGAAAAGTCAAAACTCTCGATTTGTGGATTTCGAGGGAGATGAGCAGGAATGAGTTTTCTTTGTAATGTCGAAGAATCAAAACAATCTCCACATCTATTGATTTGTTCATTTATAAATCAAACTTTAATTCCTTTTATTTTTAATGTTCAATTCTAATTGTTTTTAAAAATTTGGAGATATTCCAATTAGGGATTAAACTTTTAAAAATCTTTTTTTATTCAAAACTTAATAAAAACCTGCAGTGATGTCGAAGCCATTGAAGATTCAAAGTGTTTTTTACGTTGGAAATGTCAATTTCTAATGAGTCTTGTTGGCTTTGTTGAGGAGATAATATTTTTCTTAAATGAGAAGAAATTCCTCTGCGGTGTGCAATTCCTTTATTTAAAAATAGTACTTGGTAAATGTTTTTATAAAGTTTATACTATTATGTATGTATAATCGTGTATATTAAATATTTAGTTGATTATTGAATTTACCAAAATTAGTTCCTAAAAGATCTAAATTCGAATTACTAAGTTGCACAAATTTTGAACTCACTTTACCCATTTTTAATAATGATAATTATATTTATTCAAAGTGTCAATGGTGTAAAAATTTTCTTTTTCCTCAATACTTTAATTAAATTAAGTTTGTCATTATAATAATCAATGCGGACATTTAAAATCTTACAAGCCGAGGAATGAAAGTACAAAATATTCAAATATTTGTTTTATCTGAAACTTAAATATTTATAATGTTATATAAATATATTACGAGTTAATAATTCATTCATATCATGAACTTTGGACCTTATATTTAAGAGTTGGAGATAAATAAGTAGGTCTGTATATATTTTGCACGCCTACTTTATTAAAGTATTCTAATTTAAATACAGCACATTGCACATTTTGCTAATCCTACATATTAGAAATTAAATATAAAAAATTGCGCAATTTTAGGCTCAATCTGTTCTTGACATTAAAAATCGAGATACTTTACAAGTATGTATTGATGTGAAGTCCAAGGTTAGACTCTTACCTCACATCTTAAATATATCCTGGTTTAAACTACTTCATTTATCTCTATTGCCATAAAGCTCTGGTCAATGAGTCCCTATAAAGGAAAGATCCAGGAGGGGAAAAGCCACATGATTCGCGGCCGCCGCCTGGAAAAGAGCTTGAAAAGAGGACCAAGTGGGGAGCATTGAGTATCTTGGTATTTGCTTAGAGGATTATAGATAATTCTCTTTCTCTCACTCACTCGCTCAAGCTACAGAGTCACAGATCATTTTCTTTCTCACACTCTCAAGCCGAGGAATTGTAGATAATTTCTTTCTCAAGCTAGTTCAAACTCTCCGTTTATTTAACTCGACTCTAATAAATAAATTATTAAAATTATTCATTTAATTTTTGGTAATTCTTTTACTGGTTGGGGCAAGAGCTCTTGGGTTCATCACATACATCCTTCCATATATTTCTCAGTATAAACTCTCAATAAGTACAAATGTCTTCATTATAAAGTTTATATGCGAATTAAAAATTTAGTTTGAAGAGTCTGGAGTAAATTTAATATAAAACAATAAACTCTTTTATTATTAAATAAAAGTTAGATTGAACCATTTTATACCAAAGCTGATAAAATTAAATTTCATCCTAAATACCTACAAGCCAGTTAAATATTATACAGATGAATCAAATGTCGGTATATAGAGAATATAAAATCACATTCATTTCTCAATCCATTCATTCAAAATTTAAAAAAAGTTTAAGACCCAAACTTTATGTTTTTTGAATATTCATTTGTATTTTAATGTTCAAATTTAAATTCATTGACGTTAATTGAAATTTTTAGCAAGTGAAATGGGCTCTGGGATCAACGTTTTTCTCATGAATTATGCACACTTCACTTTACCCATGTTATTTTATGAATCCTATTATTTTATATACGAATTTACATTTAAGAGATTGAAGATGTAAAAGATCTTCCCAGGATTATGACGATGACACAATAGGAAAACAATACTTATATCTATACAGCACTAAATTAACAAACATCTATCCACCTTTTATAATGTTGCTAGTGTTGATACCACAATAATCTTTTAATATACCAAGCTCACTTTTGTAATCTATAATACAGATATAAAAGGCTTTCATGTAGCATCATTGTTGCTTTCCCATTCAACGTCAAGTTCCATTGGGAAAAGATATAAAAATTTGATTTTTTAAAAACCTGGGAGTGAAAATTAAGATTGGAGTTGTTTCTTATTTAGCCATACATTTCATACACCCATATAACAAAGCCTTTTTCAATTATCATTAACGCTATTTACAATAATACTCTATAGAATATAGTCTTATCTTCACAACTATAAATCTATAATTTATAAATGGAATAGCTCATCTTAAACTGTGTGAAGTTAAGAATATAATGCACGTCTGTTCGAGTAATAAATACATAGGTGATTGTGCGATTGTTGTGAGCGATAAAAAAAAGTTTATACACATGCGATGTTCATCTATTGAGAAGATAATATGGCCATAGGCGATATTAAATAATGAAAGAGAAGAAGAAGGCTCTTAATGGATTTGAGAGATATACAGAGCGAGTGGAATGCTGAGGAAGGAAAGCGTCGACTTCTGCATGATGATCATGGGGAATTGTTGAGGGAGCACCTTGACCTTCCCGTACACTCCACACACAGACCATTGAGATAGAAACTCTCCCCATTGTTCAGTCCAATGCAGAAGAAATCTCCCCTTGATTAATAACCTACTTGCCCAGTCTCTCCAACTACTCACTCACTGACGAGTGAGGGATATCTCCTTAACTAACTAAACCACTAGTGCTAGACGGGTTGTCCGTACAGGTGAAGGAGCGGGAACTTGTGTGCTCCATTACATTTAATCATGACGGCGCCCACGATCACATCCCTTGAAGCAGCAGCTCTTATTAAGGTTCTAATTCAATTTACTCACTCAAAAGAAATTAAGGGAATGCAGATATTTAGAAATTAAATTGCGACGAAATTGTGATAATTTTCTCTTTCGTTTCAACCAGTTTCGAATAGCCGTGGAAGATGTTGATTTAAATGGGGAAGAAAGGAATCCTTTTTATGATGCGTTTCTCTTAAGGTGGCTACGCGGTACAGAACTGATTAATAATTTAAGAAAAAATAAATAAAAACTTTAATAAAACAAATATTTATTAATAATTAATTAATAAATAATAATAAATGGATTTTAAATAATTTTTCTTCAATAATTTATTTTCTGTCTAGCTCGGAACCTTGATATCCCCAAGTCAAAAGAAATGCTCAAAAAGGTAACATTATATTGAGGCGTAATTTTGCTTGCAATCCTATGAGCAATATTACTTTAAAGGTTGTTGTAAAATGAATTAATAATAAAGTCGATGGAGTGGAGAAGGAAAGAAGACGTAGACGCGTTGCTCCATTGGAATCCACCGTCTACATTCACAGAGGAATTCCCCTATGAGATTTGGGGATTTGACCATCAAGACTGCCCAAGTAATTTTTTTCTTTCTTTTGTTCCATTAGCAAAAACTTTTTACAATGCCACAATAGTTGATGAGCTATTTCATAAGCATCATTCAAATACTAATTACACTTCTATAATAATATACATTGGTATTTATATTTCTTATGACAAATTCTACAATACTACTGTATATTACATCCCTCTTTATATTATACCACCATCTGAATATTTCTGTGCATCTTCATGTATGTAATAATTTTTGGATATTAAAAGTTTTGATTTTGAAAATAACAACAATTAAATTCTTAAATGTAAAGCTGGCTATCTTCCATTTGGAATTTGGGACGTTCGGAATGTCGTGAGCGAAGAGGAGGGGCGTTTGATGTACATTAAGTATATTGACAAGTTGTTCGAGTATGTCTCGCACGTTATGAATAAACTTTCAGTGGCTAACAATCGACCCATCACACAGTTCAACATTGTCATTGACATGGAACATTTATCTCTCAAGCAGCTCACTTCTATTCAAAGTAACGCCATTCTTAATTATTTTTCAGTTTTTCTTGATATTTAGTCATGTATCTAGTATACGTGTATGGCATGAAACTAGTTATATTTTAATTAATGTATATTTGGATAATTTAGCCATTGATACAATATTGGAGAACGTGAGGAGATTCGAAGCACATCATCCAGAAACGCTCAAAAACGCTTTTGTCATTAATGGTTGGAACATAGAATATGAAAACAAGTGAAAGTTCTAAATTATTTTAGATATATTAAGTTTTTAAAATGGAAATTTGAATCATCCGTAGCTCCAAAGGTGTTTTCTGTTCTCTTTTCCATCGTTCGTCCTTTCGTGACGATGCGGACATTGTCCAAAGTTTCCGTATATGACTCGAATCGTGGGAAATGGGAAGAAGCACTCCTCGCCGTCATGCCACATGACCAAGTGCCGTACCGCTTTGGTGGATCCAACAACAATGTCCTTTATGATGTATTCTTTCTTTCTTTATCTCCTCTTTCACAGTTTTTGTTTATCACTTGCACAATTAACACCTTTTAACCTTATTCTTATGAATCCCATTGTAAATAATCCTGACGCGTCACTCATCACTTTCTTTTTTGAGCTTCAAACATTTGTATTTTCCATTTAGTTTGAGAAGGCGCTGAAGGAACTTTCAGACGGAACACTCAAATCATCCAAAAGTCAACCAACGTCCTTTGAAGGGCGACGTTGCATTGAAGCCGGACACAAAATCCAAATTCCCGTTCCCATTAAATGTCCTGGAACTGAAATCATGTTAGTTAAATTATTAATGTTATACATAACATTATACCTAACATTGATAATTTGTTAAATTTTTGCAAATGCAAGAAGGTGAAATCCGATCTGTTTAATTGGAATATTAAATAATGCTTTATTAACATATTTTTTATAAATCCAGTTGGAGTTTTACAACAGAAGATTTTGACATTCACTTTGGTGTCTTAAAAGGGGATTTGGAAGTTTTAGCAATGGAGCGTGTGGATTCTCATATTGCACCTGTGTCTGGCTCGCTCATAGCAGATGAGTCTGGTCAATGTAAAAATTCATTTTCTTATAAGACTCAAATTATTAAATAATGTGCTAATTGCAGTACTCTCATGAATTTCAAAGTAATTATCATAATTTTTGAACCAATTAATTCAAATATTGTTTGGTCATTGCAGACAATCTCGTGTTTGACAATAAACAAAGTCGCATGAGATCAAAAACCGTTTCTTTCTCTGTTGCCATTTCTGCTCCAATCCTCTAATGTGCTATCACCGGTTGCTCAACAATATTTACATTAAGAAAATTCACATTGAAAAATATACTTTAAAGTAAATTTTCTCTATGTCACAAACTTGTCATTTTATTGTTGATTTAAAATTAATATAAATATCATTATAAGTGTATACATATATAGCCTATATAAAGTATATTACACAGTATTTTCTTTAGTATAAAATATAATTACTACAACCAAATTAAATTGTTAATAAAAAGACTACGAGTTTTTTTTAGTTTAATTGATTTTAAATTACATTAATAGATATGATATGATATTTATTTCATTGCTAATTCATTTTACAAGTATTACCTACATAAAATATATTTTTT
>VJMY01000964.1:0-24134 GCA_009869795.1 Neelides sp. FZ-2019
TCAGATACCAGGGTGGTTTTCTGGTGGTGCTTAGTGCTTCATGTTTATACATTGATGGTGCAAGGTTGTGCACAATTCAACTTCTTAAACAAACCTAACCTAACACTAATTAACTACTTTAATAATGTTATATTAGTTTTGGGAGGAATAAAGATTGGTTAGGTTTGTTTAAGAAGTTGAATTGTGCACAACCTTGCACCATCAATGTATAAACATGAAGCACTAAGCACCACCAGAAAACCACCCTGGTATCTGAACATCGTCCCTTGGCTCACAAGTTTAAATCAATTGATTTAATCAATTAATCACTAAAGCTTCCATGTTCTAAAGATCTAATCTTATATATAAAAGATTAGCTCACATCAATTATATAATATTGTTAATTTATTCACTTTATAATTAAAAATAAATAAACCTCAATGGAAACTTCTTACCTAATTCACAACCAATGAATATGATGGAACAATTGTCTTTAGAGAGGAATGAAGCTGCCAACAAAAGAAAGTGACGAAGAAGAAGTGACAAATGGAGAGGAAGGAAATCGCGCTGGACCTTCAGGAAATAGCGGGGAAGGAAACGAAGTCGGGGCAGAAGGCGGCCCCGTAAATCCTTCAAATGGAGAGGCCGCCCCTGACTTTTCAGAATTCTTATGGATGGAACACGAAGAGGAATTCAATGAACAGGTGAAGAGTCGTCACTGACGAAACACACTCTTATATAATTTATGCTTATGAAGTATAATAGCAATTAAAATTTATAAGCTTAAAGAAAGCTACCGAATCGGTACTAGCGATAAAGGATAGGGACTATGTCTAGATCTCCTCCAGATACAAGATAGGAAGCCAACCAGTAGTGGTTTATGCACTATCTTTATGTATTGAGAGCCGCATTTGAAATATTTTACGTTTATTTTTATATCCCCATTTAACTCAAAGTTTTTATTTCTCCCTCTAATTGAACATTGAACTATAAAGGCAAGTAGAGAATTTCTTCAAAATACAATTATTACTTAATAATACTATAATTTGACGCTCTTTAGGATAAAGATAGTTATGATGTGACTAGCTCGAATTAATTTTGGTTATTAACAAATTTAAGTTAATTGACATTTTTAATTGTTGCATAATTTTTTTATTCATATTGAACGAAGGGCTATTTTAATTTTTAAAATGCCTTATTTTTGTGAACAATTCGCATATAAAATTTGATATCAAATCAAACCGTTTTTAAATTCATTTGAAAAATTTTAAAAATAAGTAGAAATATGGGAACAGAGACTGAGGTCTTCGGGGTCAGGGATCCTATCCCATCCTAACACATTCCCATACCCTCCTTTCCTTTCCAAAATGTTAGAAACTTGAAAGAGGGAAACTACTACATTCACAATTTGATATTTTATAAAAAAAATTTATTAATATAATCTTATTATATCCTAATATGTGTTCGTAATATACATTCATTTATATAATAATATAAAATATATACAAAAATATATTTAATGACGTTTATGTTCTGTATACAGGTATTGAAAGAGCTTGAAGACGAAGAAATGGTCAACTATTACTTCGAACTTTACCAAGCGTCGATCGAAGCGGAGTTGAATACGGGACAGAGTACAGGCCCAATAATGCGGGTTCCTCCTCCACCAACTTACTTGGAATCTCATGGTCATGCCGATGATAGAGTTGACGATCTGTCGCGCGGCTTCAATCGAATGAACTTTTCAAGCTCACTCAACCCTGAAGCTGCCGAATTCGTTCCTCGTGGCGGTGGACACGATTTTATTAACAAGGATTCTACTTCATAGAGGATTCGAATCCTACTTTTCATAAGCATCTAACTTGAAGCAATTGGCTATATATTACAAATATATAAATACAAATACAGTTAATTATGTTCATGTAATTTAAAACAATTATTGAATAGCTCTCGAAGAGAGGAGGCGAAATATCTGCCTTGGCACGGCAATCACTCTTTCTTATAATATATATGTATAATATATATCAAATCCTAATTTTACTACAAAATTCTTTTATACGATTGCATGTTATTCATCGAGATAAGACGTTGTTGTTTTAATTTTAAAAGAAATTATTATCATAACTGTAAATATACTCGTTGCTGGTTTGCTTAATTTTGGTTATCTAATATCGTTATTTTCTATTTTACTTCTAGTTATTTTGAGAACTGTGAGATACTTACAAGATAACTTTAAATCATGTTTGTTAGTTTACTTGTTTAAGCATGTACTATTTATAAAGATATATTCATATATATTAAATATTATTTAGTAGATATATTTTATTTAGTACCTACCTATTAGTACTATTTTATTAAATAATGATAGGAGTCGTTAAGTCAAGGAATTTGGATTGGGCAGAAGCAAATTACCTCAATAATCATTTTAAACTCACAAATTAGTAATTTTAAATTTTTTTTTGCTTTATACAGTAGGAACCTACATATTTTTTAAAGAATTGTAGGTAAGTGATAAATTAAAATAATTATTTCTAACTAATAATGTATCATCGATACTCAAACTTGTTTCTTTTAATTTTAAATAACAAGAATTTACTATTTTAAAGTCTTAAATTAGCTTATTCAATAACTCCTATCGATTTTACATATTGCGTTTCAAGCTCTGATGCATTCATGCCCCATGAATAGGAATAAATCAACAATTATAACTATTTAGGTGTTAATTGTTTAATGCAAGCAATATAATATTTACGATTCTTGTGTGGTCTTTTGTTTAAATAACAAGATTTTGTTCAAATCTATTAACCAAAAATATTTTTAAAGAATTTTTGGAAAAGTCGAAACTTATTTGAATTAAGAAACGAGCAATTCAAATGCATTTTTCATTAGGCAATATATTTGCTTTTGCCCATCCTATTGAAAACTTTTTTTAAAAATAAGCGTTTATTATATCACCCCGAGGCCTACTACGAGAGTGAGAGATGGAAAATTGACTAGAATTAGCAGAACTGCGAAACTCATTTAAGATGTTTGTCGAAACAGTTACACGGAGGTTAATTGCAGAGAGGTTATTTAGTAATTTAGGTAGTGAAGAGTTATAGAGAAGGCGAAATGCGTTATATGGAATATTTACTAATGACGAGTATTAATTAGGTAATAAATATTATCAATTCATAGATTCAAAGTACGTACGCTAACAAAAATTCAATATTGAGATTGCTTTACATCTATTTACATAGAATATGCATAAATCAAAAAGATGTTTTAGAATCACGATTTCAAATACCTACTTTTAAAAAAATAACATATATATGCATTTCGTCAACTTTTTAATTCTAATCATTGATATTTAAAAATACTATCTTGTTAAATATGAATTTAATATTCACACGAGAATCAAATATTTGTTGTATAGTAAGATTAAAATTCAAGGAGCAAGGCGAAAGTTCAACATTTACGATTCAATAAAGATTTATTAATTGAACAAATTAATTCGACAATGAGCCAACGATGAATCTTACAATTTAAAAATTTATTTACCATGTTTATCGCAATTTACTCCAAACCATTTATTATTCAAACATCCTATCCAAACCAAATTGCATATTTAATTGAATTCCATCAGTCGTGTCTTGACGTAAACTTGGTAATTTTTTCAATTTCAATAGCAGTACCTATCAATAGTTATTGAATTAAAATTTATTAAATAACTAGTTTTTTAGCACATGATTTAAACAAAAAGTAAGTGTAAATTATAAACGTTCAACATTCATTTACGAGAATTCAACGAATATGATTATGATAAAGGAGATATTATATGATATATATTTAATTTAAAACCAGACACATTCGTAAAAAACATCAATAAATAATGATACATATAATCATTTAATATAAGTTATCACTTAAAAGCACATTTACTTTTTAACAACCATGGGTCGAAGAGCATATAAATTCTCATGTTTATTTCATACCCTTTCAACATATAATTTTTACACTTTATAAGAATACATTTATTCTATCAATTAGATATTTTATTTATAATACATACATTTTATATCTTCTATCTAGCGTTTTCTAAGAAAAATTCTGATGCATTTTCGAATATACCGTGGTATTTTTATAAGTAAATATAGCTTTATACACTAATTATTATATGATAAAAACTTAAAATTTGTAAATAGTAAAGCGAATAGTATAAATTATATTTTAAATGATTTTCCTTATTTGTTTGTCAATTCTTTTTAAATCAGAACTTGTGAATACAAAATGTGGTACTAATCCTCCAATCGTTTTGAAAATTTTTGACTCCTTTTTTATATTCTGGACTTTGACGAAGTGAACATTCTTTGATTGACACAGACATTTTATTTAATTTGAAATATTTGCATTACTAAATAAGTTATATTATTAAAATATTCCTTAGGTTGCTCTTTTCCAAATTAATCTAATATATAGTAATGTTGATACAAATAATGGATAAAATTAACTACTACTGCATTTTTGAGAGGTCAAATAAAATTAACGTCTAACGAATCCTGCTAACGGCGGAGGGGCTAATGGAGCACTCTGGTCTTGAATAGGAGCCGTCGGATCCATTCCAACAGTGGTTGGGGCAGCATTGACAGGTCGTGATCCAATAACCAGCTGACCAAGTCCCGTCTCAATTTGTGACATACCATAGTTCGGAGCCAGCGGTTGGATCGGCATTTGAACACTTGGCTCATTAGGATGCATTTGAAGTGGCTGAGCGGCCAAATTGGGAGTCGATTGCGAGTACGGGACCATTGGCACAAAGGTCGGTTGAGCGTCATAGGGCGCTCCAGGAATGTTCATTGTGGCTGTATGTGATCCATGATAGCCGGTGAAGCCGGTCTGAGACGGAACGTAAGCGGTTCCAAGTGAAGCTGTCCCAGGAACGAATGGTGAAGCAGACCCAGCATGGTGTGAAAGTCCAAAGTGGGACTGATATGGAGAAAATCCTGGTTGTTCAGCTGAATTGCTTGTTGAAGGGAATCTGGCCGTGTTATCCGGTGAAATCCCCATTGACCCATATATTTCTTTTAGAACGAGCAACATCGTGTCCTCCGACTCCCTGTGGTTGGCAAAAGAAAGATGAATTTTCACTCTTTGTCATAATTCAAATAATTTTAAACGGATGAGACGCGTACCAATAACAAACGTGGGAGCTGAGCGCAAAGAGATATTCGTTGAAGCTCTCTAAAGGAGCCTCTTGAAGAACGTAATCAACACGTCGACCGCCATTTAATTTCCCTATGGGCACATGTTCCCCGTCCTCTCCTGGAGTGCTGGCCTCCTCCTCTTCGGAAACTTCAGTTTCGTAATTCTCCACAATTCTTTCCACTTCGGCCTCAGCTGCTGCTTTTCCGAAACTTGCAATACTCGTCATTGCTTGCCAAGTCGACCTGATAGACTCGTAAACTCTTTGTCTTAAATTTTCTCCCACCCGCATCATGGTTTCCTTGAATTCTAAAGTTAATAAGCTCGGATTAATTCCATGTTATATGGACCCTCAATGTATCATAAAACCCTTATATTCGCACTTATTTGTTGCCAATTTAAATTCAGACTATTGTTTTTGAGCGAAATTAATAAAAAGGTTAGGTTAGAAGTATATACCCAAGTGAAGACGCTTTCGTCCTTTGTGATGAGGAATGACAACAGGACGCTCGATGTAATTGGGATCAATAAGTGTCTCCATTCGATATGCAACCGGGTCGAAAGGATGAAATACATTGAAGAAGGCAGGGCATGTTGGGAAATGAAATTCTTCGCCGAGCCTCTCGAGTCCTCTTATAGTGACGAACATAGCTAAAAAGAAAAAGTGACAAATCATGCCATTTTCTAAACAATGACACACTGACTCACTCAATCAAAGAAAGTGAAAATGTACCAATTGGAGAGCCCATCGCAAAGAAAACAGTTGGATGGAAGTCGAGAGTCGGGTAATTAATGAAAGGCTGTCCAGTTCCTGCAGGCCCAATGGTAAATGAAACCATTTTTTCTGATTGCTCTGAAGTTCCTTCAGATTGGGTCAATGGTTGGTCGACCTAATGAACGAGAACAAGTCAATTGTTGTTGAACGGACAAACTAGCTTAAATATTTCATAACATCTAACTTGACTGAGTAATTAAAATAACAAATATAATTTACTATTACGTTCAATGGCATGAGTGTGTCATTAGCTGAGGCATCTGATTTAGCCTCAGCAGCGACGGGAATGATCTTGGGTTGGTGAGACAAAAGGTCAAAGAGGATGAGGGAACCTAAACTATGACCAGCGAGCGCCACGAGGCCATTGAAAGTTGGGTTTCTTGACAGGAATAAGTTGTACATCCGATTCATCTCCCCACCCACAGTGTTTTGAATTTTCTAGAAGGAGAAGTTGGAGTGAGTGGGAATGAGATTTCCCTTTTGCATTCAAATCCTAAGTACCTGGCAGTACTGCGGGCTCGTATAAAATAGGATGTCAAGCAGTGTATCGTTCGTGAAATGACGAAGGACCGGAATACTTCGCAACGTGATTTTCTCCAGACGACTATCGATCCCATTTTCTCCGTGGAGAGCTCCGTGCCACGAGACGGGGAGAAATTCTATCCGCCCAGCCATCCCACTATCCAGAGATCCCTTGAAGTGCGTGAATGTCATTTGAGAACCCAATCTCCGAAAAGTGTTGACTGGAAAGAAGGAACAATACATTCATAATTACTTTCCCATTAGAAGAGGATGAATGGGAGTGAGTCGGGGTTTGTTTGTTCTCATCTCTTACCAGCCTCAACAATGCTTCTAAACTTGAAATCACAAATTGCTCCGATTCCGTGGATGAGGAAGACCAGGTGATCAATTTGTGATGTTTCGCCGTCTTCAATGTCGATGCCTTCAACTCCTCTTTTGACGACTCTGGGTCGAATCTCGGATTCCTTGGGGTTATCATATGAGCCAAGTCAGAACAGAGGAAATGTGTGTAAGGGGGCATTCGGGCATGTAAAGTAAATACATAGCGGGAGAGTAGAGGAATATTAATTAATTATTTAATGGCATACTGGGAGGTTGGCCCATTCGTCGGGTGAAGCTGCCTGACAAAAGTGGACGACTATGTTTGGATTTTGGAAGATGATTGCTTCTCCTCCAGGGAACTCTAATCTCTTGTGCCAAACTCCGGTGCGAAATGCTTCCGCATACTCGTCCTGAGGGTAATTTATGTAGCTCTCATTTCCATTTCAAATAATATGTCATTTCAAACAGAATGCGACGCCTCACCTCGAGTTTGATGGACAAATCCTCTTCATAGGGAGTGAACCGCTTGTCAAGAGCTCCTTTGTAGAACCATGAAGCTCGTCGTACTTCCATGGCCGTTTCTTCCCAGTAAACTGGCAACCTGAGCTTCAACTTAATGTTCACATCGTATCTTCCTCCATCAGTTGGGACGAGCTCTTCGCAATCTGGTCCTTCTATCAAGTCATAATCCATTCTTTGAAATCCAATTGCGAAAAAAAAGCCTCTCGGCATTAGTAAAATAATATATTTTTACGAGTCATGTAGGCCTCTTCTAATGAGACGGAGTCAACCACTGTGAATGGAAACCACGTCAGCTTCCCATCCGACTCTTTCTTCTTATAAAACCTAATGGCAATACAATTTTGAGTCCTCGATGATCAAATTATTCAAATAAAATTTTTTATTAAATGACCAAATTATTCAAATAAAATTTTTAAAAAATGACCAGTGGAACGTAACAGGCTTGAGAGTCTCCGGGAGCATCGAAGCATTAGGAGATGATAATCCCATTGAAGTACCACTAAATGAACTTTCCCTCTGCCCCAATGAGTAATGAGAGATAGAAGTACTGGAATTTGAATGAAAGGCCAATCCAGATTCTGTTCCGGACAAACTATGAAGAGAAATTTAGCATAAAATGGGTTTGAGTGGGAAAGATTGTTTTGCAAAAATAATTATTAACTTGAAATGGCTCAACGATTCAAGTCCAGGCTGGGGAAAAATCTCTCCGACTAACGGAGGAACAGATTGAGTTGAAGAGCTTGATGTGATATCAGGAAACTGAGCGTAAACAGGTCGACGTCCAATTCCTGATCCTGCATAAAAATTGTAATTAAAAACATTGCATTTCATATAATTTATACATATATGTGTATTTAATAAAATACCAGAAATGTGAATTTAAATCTTTTGATACAGTATACAAATATTATTAATGTATGACTAAAAGAATAGCTAAATTAAAAATTGAAGAAAATAACTATATATGAACTAAATGTTAAAAAGTTTTAATGATAGAAGGATAGAAATATGATATTTGATATGGACTTGAACTTAATACCTAAAGATATATCTACGTATGTATATGATGTACCTAATACTTATGTAGATCAACAGTTTGTGAATTTCTTATTATGGTCTACTGAAATGAATATTTTTTGCACTTATACATAATAAATTGGACAATGTTTAACCATTAGTATTGTATTGAGTTCAAACATTGTTTTATCCGGTAAAATGAAACCGATGAAAATGGAATAAATAAAGATATACATAAGTATATATTTCCCTATTTCTTATTAAAACTCACTTTTGGATCATACATCTCTGTGGAGGAAAAGTCTCTTTGACTTTTAAACCTCAGGATTCTTACCCAGAGACTTCAAATAGACTTGGCTTTGTTTTATATCCCTTTGAACTTTGCTAGCTCTTAACCAGATGAAAGTGTTAGAACTATCTAGACCAAATTGAATGTGCTCATTAAGAATTGAGATAAATAAAGGTAGTGAAACATAAGCTAGTTTCGACAAATTGAATCAAAATGACTTGTTTCAATCAAATATTTCATAGCATATAAATTCTAATTGGCATAAGTACCTTTAGAAATGTGGCTTTGTGGCGGGAGCTTCGGAGGCGGTGGTAGATGAGAAGAGATCAAGTTGACTTCTGGAGCGTCAATCCCAACATTCGTGGCGAAATTAAAGTTCGAGCTATTTGCAATGTTAGCGTATTCAGTGGTCGGAAGTATCGGAATTTCAGGTATGAGTTGTATGTGCTTGATATTGTCTTGGAGTCCAATGTCTTGTTCTTGTAATATCTTCGTGACGGATCTTGCTGGGCTGAAGCTCGACAAAGTTGGAAGAGGAGAAGTCAAGTCAATCTCGGTAGTAATTCCAACACTGCTGGTCAGTGACCCGAATTCACCCTGAGTGGATTGTATTGGGTAGATGGGAGAAGTCAGTTCTGCCGGTCGCTCAGTTTGGAGATTGCCGAAGGCCAAAGGTCCAGAGAGCATTGGAACAGCAAATGGATCCACATAAGTCTGGGACGTGGAGGCAAAGAGAGCAACCGGGGATTCTTCAATCTGTTTCCTACCTCTTTTTCCCTCATCTTCATTCGGAACAATGAGAGCAGGGGAATCGGAAGAAACTTGCAAGTCACTACCTAACTCACTAGCAGCTGAAATACAAAAAATCCAATTAATAATTTTAACAAACCATGTCACGAATAATTATTTTAAATGAAATGAAATTATCCTCAAATAATAGGTATCAGATAATATAAACTCATAAAAATGCATTTTAAAGACTATAAAAATAGTAAATTTAATAAAAACACTAATATTTAGTTACGCTCTTAAGCTTACAGATTAAAAGCATAGAATCTTTTAAAGACTATTTTGGTTAATCAAATACACAGGAACATGCAAACGTGTGCAATAAAAAAACAATTGTTTAAAATTGACATACGATTCCTTTCTTGAAGCAATTGGTCAATTACAATTTAACAACTTTCTTTGTTGTTTCTTTATTGCGGGCCAGTGTCTTTTATTAACCTCACTTCCTCCAAAATACATATTTTAATTATTTAAAATGTACAAATGTAGGGACTAATATGGATCATGTATGAATTTGAACAGATGTCAGATGACGGGAATTCTTACAACTTTGACCGTCGAATGGTACGAGGAGAGGAGACGAGGCGATGTCTTCAAACATGAGTTGACCTCCACTTAGTAAAGAGTTTTTAAAAGTCTTATCCTGACCAAGACCTGCCATAATTAAAGGGCAAAAAAAGAAAAGGATCACTTCTAATCTCTAAGATTTTCTTGTGTCTTTTTTCTAAATCGCGCTCTGGTCAGGCTTGACTTAGAAACCAATTCGTTTCTCCATCTCCTCAATTTTATTATTTCTGTAGGTCTGTGTATGAGATAGAATCTATTCTCCCATTCTATATCCCTTCATACGCATTTTTCTTTAATATGGTTTTTAACTCATTCTTTAAGTATCTATATAATACTATGCATAAATATCTATTTCCCAATGTATTGTGAAATTGATTGTTGAGTGTTAAATGTAATGATTTTCTTTAATAAGGCAAATTAAATAACAAGACACATGAATGAGGGATGAAGGATGACCGGATGAGGCACATTGGTTAGGAAGAATTTTGTCTTTCTTCTATAGAAAGAATCTTTCGACTGCAATCTCGTATATGCTTATGAATAAAATAATATTGCATCTAGAGAATTTAAAATAACGTCCAGACTTATGAAAAATGTCATTTTATACTCAACAAAGTGTAAAACTTTTCGACAAAGACCTAAAAATTCATTTTATTATCAAGTTCTATGAAAAAAGTATAAAAGAGCTGACTATGAATTTGATTATTTCGTATACTTGCATCAGTCTTGAATGAGATTTTACATCTAAAGCTGTGAATGTTTCCAGGAGTTCAGGAGACTGAAGTAATGAAGAAATTCATTTGTATAATCATATTACCATCATGATATTTTCATACCTCATATATATCTTGTTCAAAAAATCCTTTCAACCCCTGTCTCAAAAAAATGGAATTAAAAAAAGATATTTTCGGCCTAAACAAATAATATCGGTCTGATATAATCCTTAATGTTAAGGTGAAATTCGTCCTTTTAAGTTTTAAACTTAAATCCTTAAAACAGGGTATACTTAATGTGTTTATAATATGAAAATTATATGGATTCACGATATGGGATATGAAAATATGAATATAGATTTAGGATATTTACCTACAATCTTAACTGAAAATAGATTTCATAAACCATTTCTATTCACTTAAAATGACTTTGAGTAAAATTATATATTCATTCTTTTTCACACTTGGACTTATCAATTGGACGGAAAGCTCCATTGGCCTCGACTCAAGAAGCTTGAGTCGACAGGACATCAACATATTACTATCCTATCAATAATGGGAAATTTAAATTGAAACGACCTGTTTGCTAAGGAGAAATCAGAACAACGATAATTTTTGAATAAAACGTATTAATTCTACGATCTACTCTTGTTATGAACTTTAGTTAGGTGATTATCGGTACGAATCATGAGAAGTCGTTGGAAATAAATATGGATATTTAAGTTTCCTTCTTATTGATGAGAAATGAGCATTTGCCAAGACTCTTATCTTCATATTTTTGAATAACCCAGCGGATATATACAACGACCGTTTGTATCTTTTCCTCATCTTTTATGATAAAATTCATTATAATCGTCGCGTTCTAAACAAAATGCTTCAAAGGTATTATGCATTTAACAAGCTCATAAGCATTAAGCTAACCTGTAAAATGACAAGAAATTCAATGCGTAGAATTTCTCATTTTTATCTACCTTTAAGGTTTACAAATTACTTCCAACCTCAGATCGCTCCTTTATTCTCTGTTGTACTATCATCTACTACTTTATTGTCTTAAAAACGTCGATTCTGTTTCCAGAATGCAAAGTGAACAAAGAGGTAAATTCTAAAATATTAAACAAAAATACCCACCAAAAAAACCGCTGAAAACCCGCCACCCTTTCACTACATGGTCCTGCTTGATGCATTACAACAAATATAATTCTCTTGTTTCAATAGGAGGCATGCTGAACTCAAAAGACTTCAAGACTCTTTAATCTCAGGCTGAAGAACTTCAAATGATATTGGACCATGTTATAGCAATAAAGAGTCGAGCTGAAAGAGCTAAAGCAATTCGATTCATCAAAGCAAAATTAAGTCTTCTATATGAAAAACTTGATATAATTTCTGTGGCAAGTTAATTAATTAAAAAAAATTAATTTGTTAGTTAGTAGGAATGTAGGAATGCAATAGTAAGAATAGCACTTAAATGCCAGTCTTTGCTATAAATTATCATTTAGCTAATAATAATTATTTATTTATTTTATTTTGACAGGATTTACTTAGTCGACTCAGTCAGTTGGGGAAGGGATCTTTTATTGGAAGCATTCTTTTGCTCTGCCCAATACCCGCTTCTATTGAGTCGTTTTGCCCCGGATTCCCGAATATAGCAAAGCTCTTAATTATCACCGGAGCTATTGGATTGCTCGAAGCCATTGCACAAACACTCTACTCCAATCCATCCGAATGCACGTTATCCCGTCTTGCTCCTTTTCTTTCGTGGCGTCTACGGAACAGTGACTTTCCTTTTCATTATTATCACCGCCGTGGAAGTTTACATCTTGTACCCAAAATTGAACTTTGAGAATCCAGCTGACAGGAATTACTGCCACAAGCTCGTGTTTATCCCAACAATCGGACTCTTCGCTCTGGGGATCCTTTTAGCGGTTGTACAAGACATTGATCAGACATTGATTCCAGGAAAACATTGCTACGGACTATTAAATTAAAAACAACCTCACCGAAATTGGATCTCATGGATCGAACATCAACACCTTAATTGAATTATTTAAGTTAAAGTCATTAAAATTCTTGTAAAATTGATTGGACAGTATATGTATGTAGCTTTTAAATCTCTACTCATAAACTACGCAATTAAATATTAAACATTTATTCCTATTCATACTAAATCATTTATATCACTGATTTGTGAACTGCTACTGCTATTTTTGCTATTACTATATCTACTGCTATTTTTTTTTATATAAAATCATTGATTTGATTTGACTAATATAAAAATTTATTCTTATTTGAGTTATTTAATGATTGCATAGCAGATGAAGATTGAATTTTATGATACTATACTAATAAGACAAGGTATTATACAAATAGTTTAGAAATTAGGAATGAAAAAATCCAAGAGAGCAATATTTTATTCATTTAGTCAATGAAATTACATTTTCATCTTTTGTTCAATCCATGAAGCATAGTATTCAACCCTCGTGTACACGCCAAGATAGCTAATTATTACGGAAAAGATTTAAAGGTTAATTATAGTAGTTTATCAGAGAGTTAGTAATATGATAAGAATTTGGATTTTTGTGATTTAATTTTGCAAAATATAAAATTTTCTTACTGTCCTCAACCAATGCCAAATGAAACAATTCCAATCTGTGTAAATGTATTTGTTGCGCAATCTCGATGCATCAATGGACTAATTAAAAAACAGTTAAGTTATTATAGCTTAAAATTAAAGCATTTCATTAATATATTTAAAATTCGAGTTTAAATTAATTTATTTTATCAATACCAGAATAGCCCTGTAAAATTTAAGAAAATCAACATTTGGAACCATTTGTTTCTCGATTTATCAGGAGAAGCCCAAGTTTCATCTGAATAGGAAATATGGAATCCATTTTTCCTACACCATCTAATATCTCTTAGATATTGCTCACGATGAACCAAAATGTCATTCCGTTCAAGAAAAATAGGCTTTTTGTTGATTCTTCTAAATTTGAATTTGGAATCTCGAACTAGCCATCTATAAAATGTAGATCTGCTGATCTTCAGGAAAAGAGGATCTTCGTTGCATTTTGAATGCAGTCGGTCAACATTTGGGTGTTCCTTTTTAGCGTAAAATTCTTGCGTAATTCGCTATAACTAATTGTGAAGCCTGATAACTAATTGTGAAGTTATCAGGTTATAAAGGCTCTTTTTTCTGAACTTCTACTTTTGGTCGCTTTACTTTGTAAACATTATAAACGGTTTTTCTGTTTAAATTAGTTATATTTTAAACAATATTTGATATTCGAATTGAAAAAACTCCTTTATAAATTTATTTTTTAATTCTTTACTAATTTGAGAACTATTTATTATATCCTTAACATTAATTAAATATTTATTTAGATTTTTTACAATTAATTGTTCTTGTTCTGAAACTGGTAATCGTTTACGACTTGGATTATCAAATAAAGACATTTAAAAAAGTAATTATCATTTTCTAAATGCATACGTGTGAAAATGACAAGGAGGAATTTGTTATTTATGATCGCGAAACTTGAATTATCAATAACATTTTGTTTTGTTATTTTCGGGTAATGAGAGAAATTTAGAATCTTCATGTTACTAAACCAAATTAGAATTTCAACCAAAAGTGTGGGATGTGGTTTGGGCTGAGACATGTATAATACATAAATCATTTTATTGCACGCAAGGTAATATTATTGAATGCAAATCATTTTATTCAAAAAGCTATTCAATCATTTGGATTGAGATTAAGAATGATGATTAAACGTTATTTTTAAAATCATCATTAAATTCATCTTATTCATCTGTTTAATCACCAACATTGATAATGCCATTCATTAACGCTAATTTATTCAACATTGCAATTATTATCATTTTAATTTTTTGGTAAGACATTCTTACTCACATTCAACTTTATTAAGTTAAATGCGTAACAATGTTATATAATTGTCGAATAGCAATAAACATGCCCTAAAAATTGCATATATGCGCTATTTCATATCAAGAAAGAACAAAGCTTTATTGGAGGTATACTAATAACACATTCCAATTTTTAATTCTATTACAAGCCATTCATATAAATATGAAATACAGTCACATTAGTACGGTGATACTCAAGAATTTTGACCTCTTAAGCTTCTCTCTTGAATTAAAATTCCTGACTTATTGACTTAACATTCTTTTCCTATTAATGAAAGGATCTTGAGCCTATGATGTTTGAGAAGGTACTTGGTTTGGTTTTAAGCTTTTGGTTACCGTATTATAACATAATTACATCCTTACTTATATATTCACTTAATCCTAATCTTGAAAGAATTGAGATTATTTACATTAAGCTTATCTTCAAGTACTTAAACCATAATCCATAACTAAGGATTCTCCGATTATGGGGAAGAAAGTAAAGTAAAGCTGACAGAAGTCCACATCTCTCTGCATTGGAGGATGGAAGATGAGAAGAAAGAATGGGAATCAAACAGTAGATTGTCAGATTATCTTCCTGAGAGGTGGCCATGGCCTCCGGCACCCAGTTTGCATACTTATGACTAACTACCGCAAAATATCACCTCAGTAGTTTGTAAAGTGAGACACGGAATCCACAATGGGCACAGCCGTGGCAAAATTGCTCCTCCTTTGTCTCTCGCTAACTATCGCTGGTAAGACTTTTGACAATTCACTCTTTTCCCCGGTGCATTTCCCACAAACTTTTCTAATAATTAAAAGTCTTCTATAATGCCCGAAACTTTGCATCCTCCATTAATTCTCAGATTATGAAGGAAATTTTATAATTCTTAAAATCTTCAAAGTTTTCAAAAGAATTCATTTTCGTTGCATTTTTACACAATGTAATTATATTTTTGAGTTTATGAGTCATTTCCATTTAGAATCAATTCGAATGAGCAACTAAATTAATTAATTTTCATAGGTTAACTCATGGTTTTACTTATAAAAGTATAATTAAAATTTTTATTTTAGATAGTAAAATTCCTCCATGGTTCATAGCATGAATTTAGGTGTCTAATAAGTAAGCATTTTTGAATGCAAATATATATCTGGAATATATCTTGTATATTTTGGGATTTAAATTGGGTAATAAGATGTAGTTAAACGATAAGTAGGTAAGATAGAAATGAACATTCATTTCATTCAGCGCGTCCTCGACGAGCTTGAATTTTAAATTCTCATTATCATTAATTTCTCAAAACGAACTAGAGGATGACTGACGATGAGTATAGCAGAGAAGACATCTTTTACGTATGCTTAAAGCATAGAAGATAAACTGTGAAATTGTGGAGAACCAAGTTTGGAATTACTTTGAGAATTTGAAATCTTCAAAGAAGAGCGTAGAGAAAATTAATGAGATTGAGAAGACTCCCATATATTTGTATTCTGAATGGCAGGAAGCTCTGAAAGACTCTGTCAAAAAGAACTTTGTAATGCTTTTGTGCTTCTTTCTCCGATTCCGAGCGTTCTTTGATAACTCTCTGAAATCATTATTAATTGTCTTCTCTTTTTCTCTATTTGGAATAAAAAATAATTCTCAATTTCCTATCTCTTTCTATGAGAAAAAACTTCGAGAGACTTCGCAATTTTTCATTACATAAAAACCCCTTCTTTTATCAAAAAGATGTCGAGATTCAAAAAGTTCATATGCTCACCCGCTATACCATATAAACTACCTATATAGCTTATCTCGACAAACAAATGTTATGACTTCTCCAACTCAATTAAATTTTCATCTTTCATCTCCTATCTACTCTATAATTTAAAATAAATGACATGTCTCTCGTTCAATAATTGAAAAGTATATCACACTGGGAGTATTTGACAAGAAAAGGATGAAACCATATAAATTGACTCTTTGAAAATATTTGACGAATCATAAACATTTGATTAAATTACTTTTTGCAACGTGATACATACATCTGTAAGTAACTAACGTCTCAGGCCCTTAAATCATTCTATAAGATTTAATGACAAATAGGTAAGCTCGAGATTTCAAAGTCTTATATGAATGTATTTTTAAACATGTGAATGTGATCAGTCACAGAGAGCAGTTTTATCTGTGTTCGTTCTCGTCATATCTAATTGTAAGTAAAGTAGGAGATTGAACAAAGGGAATCTGAGATGCGTGGAGGGTCCTTCATTCCATTTAGAGTGAGAAGGTGTCTTTATTTGTTTTCATCGGGAGATGACAAGGAGGATGTGGGACTCGTTGGAGAATAAAAGAGAAATGATGTTGTGATGAGGAGCGAGTGGTGCAGAATCCTCGCCTCATTCATAGGAGCAGAACTCTGTGTCAAATAGAGGCTCTTGGGCCCTAAGGTTACCCTTTTAAATTCAGGAGAGGATGGACACGACGGTGTCTGCACAATAACGGGATCCTAACCTACGCCAGAGATTCCCAGATCCTTTGTAGAAATAATGATCATGTTCGTGTCCGACGTGTCCGTTTATAAGATTTTATATCGCGAGTCATCAGGAGCTCCTTACAATTAGAATTAGTTCGCTCCTCCATTGTTTACGGCCCTCCTCTTCAATAAATACTCATTGAGAGGTGAGTGAGACACCTCCCCTTTGGACTCGCATATTTTCATGTTCTGACATACACGTATACTCCATCGTGGATTCACCGATGATGAGAGGGTATCATTTATATATGCACGCCCTTCAATGCCCACCTCAGGTAGAAGAAAGAAACAGTTACGAATCAATACCTCAATAACAAAATGACCAACTATAAATAAATAATCTATTCTTGGAGATCTCTTTGTTATTCCACTGGCTCACATTTTTACAACAATATCAATTAAGCTTTCATTTACATGAAGTAGATCTACAAGGGCATTCCTATCTTCGAACTTATGCATTATATAAGCTATTGTAGCTCAGATGGCTCTTCATTGCCACTGCCTTTTCTATTGAATCAGTAAATAAGAGTAGAATTTAACAATGGATGCAATGCTGAACTGTTAATGCATACATATGGATATCTTGATGACTGTAAATTAAATATATTATAAGTATTATTAAATGCATTGATTTGTGCTGCTAAAATTCACACTTGTGATTACTACATATATAGGAATTACATTAATAGTATAATTTTTTATTCTTATAAGAGTTTTCATATTTAATTTCACACGTTCAACTTCAATTACATTTATTTGTCTCAACGCTCTCAATCAAATTTATCAAGTTATTAGAAGGTATGTGTGTATGCGTAAATACGTACTATACTACATATGTAGCAATTAGCAAATAAATTATGGATTCAGACATGTAAATTATGACTCGTTATTCATGAAGAAAATTGCGGCTTAATGCATGGCATATGCAGCTATGTCTGTGTTTTGTAGTCTATTAATGTGTGTTTGTCTGGCAATTAAGTGAATGAGAATGGCGAAAAGGAACTGTTGAAGCTTCAACAGACATCTCCACTAACAATTTTCCATTTATTCAAAGTTCAACCTGAGCATTAATAAAGAATGCACATGCATGAGCTTCGAAAGTAGCAAGTTTATTAAACTGCAAATTAGAATGTAACTTAACGAGCATATTGTGGACCTGAGTCTTCATTGAGGAAGTACAGCTCGGCGTTCTACTAAATTTCTTTTCAATCTTCCCCATCATCGTCTAAATTCATATAAAAAGAAAAATATGCACTTGGCACTATGAAAGTCGGGGAAACAGCGTATTTTTCTACCTTTAGTAAAGAGAAAATCATGAGTAATGAATCTGAAATGTAAGTCAACTCGACATTTATTGATATCTTTTGCCGGCCAACAGCCGCCAGTGTAAGTCTAAGGAATTTATCAAGAGCGATATGAGCGAGCTGTGAGAGAACTCTTTAGATTGATTCATTGATTTCTCACTAATATTTATCCTGCGTGCGAGGCGCGATAAGAAAAGGAACAATATATGCCATCAAAGGCCCAATGTTGGAGCGCGAGGCAAAAAGGGAAGCAAGATCCGAGCAAGATAATTTACTCCATGTCCTTTTCGCATTCAACATCTCCCAACGATTTCGCACTCTGCTCTATTTAAGGGAGACTCAAATGAGATGTTCAATAAGCTGTACACAATATCTTTATATCCCAAGAAAGGCGGCCACGGTGAACGTATGTTGTCTACATTGTTTATTGACATTTAATTAATGCCATTGTGAGGCTTCCGTCTCGGCCCAATATGTATGTACTCCTATTTAAAATGATTGCAAAATGAGGCTCATAGAGAATTGGTAAACAATGAGATTTGGCGTTGGGCAAAGAGTCAATATTGGTAAAGGCCAGCACTGAAATATCAACTTGTCTATTTTGATTAACAGTTTGAGGTGAACTTGATCCTTTATTCATTCATTTGTGAAAATGATCGTTGAACATATGTGTTCATCAGGGTTGGTCATTTGAGAGAATGCAGGGGAGCCCCGCTATCTCCCAACTCCAATCCCAACAAAAAGGCATTGGAATAGAGATGGAAGCTTACATATGTACATTCCCAAAGAGTGCAATCATCTGGAGGAAAGTGAAAGTAAAATTGGAGTGTCAATTTAATTGGATGAAAAGTCTTCTCTTTCATTTGTTGGTGGCTGGGGGCTGAGCACAGTCGCCGCTTGTGCCTCGCTGTTTCGTATGTAATATATACTCTCCTCCGTGAAGACATAACAGAGCCACTGTCACCAAAGATTAATATTCCCCATTCGTAGGTTAATGATTCATAGAGCTCTCTATTCTTTTCTTGCTAGACTTCAAACAATTAGGTGGAGAAGTGCAACTGAGGCTCTTAAGCAACTTCCCAGCAATACACGTAAAAACCCATCAAGAGAACCAGAGTGATGAAAGTTCTGATGAGGCCTTGGCTCTCAATAATTCAAGATGTATTATTAAATTTGAATTGCATCAGATTCCCAATATTTCGAGTCCTGGGGAACCCTTGGTTTCCAACTTCGTTTTCGAACTCAATTCACGAGCCCATGCTGGTGGTCCTGCTGCAATATAGCTATTAACTGTATTGCTCCTTTCATTCCATCCTAATCTATAGCTCATCATAATGTGTCTTCCGAGACCGTTTCATCATAGTCTGAGTTATCTCTCCACAATAATTCTTCTTTCGAGAATTCCAAATGTTATACGTATAATAATATTCAAATATGCCCATTATTTCTTGATATCCCATCACATGGGCGAAATACATAAACACCTCTCAGCCACCTTTATGTTCAATATCTGCGTATATGTATCTTAAATGCTTTATTTCTAATGCTATGTCATCTATCTCCTATTTTATTGGCTAAGCAAGTTAAAAGCTTTTGAATCCAAAACTACGCTACTTAGCTCCCAGTTACTTTATGGCACACACTTACATAAAAACATAATAGGGCCAGCTGGCTAATCATAAGAAAAGCGGTCGTATTCTCTCAACCTCTCCATTTCCTGTCAGAAGCTCAAAATCATTGCCATAATCATTAGTCAAGAGCAATTTTCTTTGGCAAATATCGATTCTTCTTTCTATGGGTTCAGTTAAAGATTTTTGACGCACGTCATTTAGTTCTTCAAATCAATGAAATGGAAAACGGAGTGCCTTCACATGCTTTGAAAATGAAAACATCAACTAAAAAGCTAATTTATTGAACTTCGCTTTCAGCGGAGATCGTAAAGAGAACCTCAACGGGGATTTCTAATGGTCAAATAAAAGCCTTCGAATACACACACGCTATTTGTCAGTGCTTCTACTTCTATGTAAATAATATGTGTCTTTAATAGTTATTGGTTTAACTACTTGTTTCATTTGGTTGAGTTAAATCCAAAATCGAATGTCATAAAAATATTTACATAATTTAATCTCTAAAATATACATTTTGAGACTTGTTTCACAGAATGATTTATTATCCTCGTCTTATCATTCATAAACAATTTTTTGAGTTTATCATAAAATGGTGAAAATGTATCATTTTCTATTTTTTAAATGCAACCGCATAAAAAGAAGATAAATTAGTCATATTTAGGTCGACGCTCATTTGAGTTTTTATTGGGTTGAAAAGAGAATAAATTAACAAATTCATTTCTTTATATCGTAACATCATTACCTTACCTTGTGAACAAGAGGCCTATAGATTCAAACAATAGTGGCAAAGACACGTAAAATAATTAAACTTTTTAAATATTAACCACAATGAAACTGTATTCATGCTCCTGGTAAATGTTTATATGGTTTAATATAAAAGATATCTTCACAATGTATATTTATTATTATTTTCCTACAATTAACGAACAACGGCACTTAAAAATTAAGGTTAATTTTCTTAATATTTATTATGTTCTGTTAAAGTAGGTATGACATACTGTTCAAAATTTTTGCAAATGGCTTTTTATCAAAGGATCTAGAAGGATACAATGAAGAGTCCAGGTTGAGGCATAAAGAGGTTCGAAAGAAACTTACGATAAGAATGAGAAAACTAACAGAAAACTGACAAATGAATCTTTGTTTGTAAAATCAATTAAGGTTAGTTTTCAACACGAAAGACGATGGAGTCATTAGAAAAGTTGAACGTGATGAATCGTTTAATTCGCAAATTTAATGAAGTCTAAAATTCCTTTCACACATTAAACTTTGGAACTGAAGGAAGGGTCCACATTGTGCAAGTGAAAGTCAGTAATTATGAAGCTCTTTGATTAAGTAAGAACATATCAAATTAAAGAAACTAAAGTAAGTTTGAAAATTCGTCTTTTAACAAACCAATTGGTTCGTTGTGCAAATTTGAGTTAGGGTCTCCAATATTGTACATGCGAGTTACCGACGTTCAGTGTTAATTCAAACCTATTTGGACACGTGCCTTTCACTTTGATGCTCCCCTTAATGTATAAATTTTGAAGTATGTTATATATTTATTTATAACTATACGTCTATATACACGTTTATTACACAACATTATAAACAGATAGGTAGTTTAATGTCGGTATAATAGGTTAAAAAAGTATATAATATATAACTACTTTAACTACTTTAAATTTTGAAAGATCATGGTAGCTCTGTGCCTATTCAAATGCTTATAATTCAAACTATTAACTGGTACGTCTAAAATTAAGGCACTTATTTAATCTTTAATTAATTAAAAAATAAGTAAGAACAATTGACATCTTGAAACCAACAAAAAAACCTATTGGCTTTTTTGAAACATCAAATTTCAAATATCAATATTTATATTATATTTATTGATTATTATTATACTGTACATAAACATTATTATGCCGAATAATAGTGTTTATAATAATTTATGCGTAGGTATGTATCTAGCATAAACTGAAACTTCATTTCGTTATATCAAAACAATAACTTAATTATGTTCAAATCAACGTGTTGTTTGCATGTAATGTAAATGTTATGAAGTGGTTTTAATTAGCTGAACATAATTTTATTTCTCTATTTTATACAAAATTTCCATTATCATTTTGGTGCAAACGAAATGAATTCTTGAGCTTTGTCTAATTTTAATCAAAGCGAATAAATTAGTAAGGGAACTACGCTGCAAATTTAGGTATTTTATTACATATTATAATATTCTTATATTTTCTATTCTCTCAAAGTCAGTCTTAGGAATAATGATCTTCAGAAGTGGTTTCATGTTAAGTTTAACAAGACAAGACAAGAGCATTGTTTACTCTATGAGAATTCTTGTATTATTTCTATGTAAAAGAACGTGTTCCCTATTATCGCACTGAAATAATTTTGAACTAAATAACAACTTCATAAGGGATTGAAAAGTCTTATATTCTCAATAATTCATATCTTTATAGCTTGGTCCCATTAGCCCACAAAAGCTTTCATTTTTAATTAAATATTCTCTCTAAGTAAGCAAAACTTTGAGAGTGGGTATAACTGAAAAATATTTAAAGAACTTTAAAATAATTATTATAAAATTAACAATTCAATTCATAAACTGCTCGAAAGTAAAATAACAAAGTTGCCTCAGCTCTTCGTCCCATCTTCATTGACTTGATTATGTTTATAACTATGCTTCAATATACTTCTATAGAATAGGTACAGAACATTAGAGTGAATCGATAATTTTACTAGCTACTATAATACCATTACCCATTTAAGTCTGTGCATGGCAAAAAATTATCCAATTTAAGCAATTTGGAAGAGACGGTATTTTGACTTTCATATTTTTTTAATTTGACAGTAAATGGATTGTCGATAACGAATCCAACTGGAGCTGGAGCACTTTATAGAGGTAAATACATTGGAAGGCTTCAGCCTAGACAACACAAAGTGAGCGGTGAGGTCTATGCTGTTGATGCGAGGACTCTACACATTCGTGGCTTCACTTATGATGGAACAGGACCAGGTAATCATATTTTCCCCATTACCTACCTTCTCACATCCAAATCTTATAAATTCTTTACTAATCGATATTTTTCTATAAGCATGCAAAACATGTTGAACGTTCAATTATTGTCAGTAATAAATATTTTATATTTATCTTACGACATGCCTTATAGTCACTTAATGTTCCTATATTTAAATTTATAGTTAAAATCATAGGTGCTTTATTCTATATACATATAAAAATTGATTTTGTCTATTCAAATGTTATTGGTACTAAAACACTGTTCGGCTATGTTATTATTACGCTAAACGTGAACTCATTGATGAAAACAAAGATTTCAAAGGAATATATTAGCCAATTTAATTAGCATAATTGGAGGCAAATTAAGGCCATTAGAATAAATTCTCTTCTACGATTTCGATGAGGTCAATGTTAAAGAATTGTGTTCGATTACAACTTTATGACATCATAGATCAATTGAATTAGCGATAAATAATTTGCAACTCCTTATAATATGGAATTATAAATTAATTATTATCATTTATTATCTTCAATTCCTTAATCCTTAATGAAGAAAATCTATCGAACATTTCCAATATCCACCAAGCTAATTGTTTAGTGTTTGGTTCAAATTGAACCATATAAACTTACATAATTGGGTAAATTAAATAACTATATAATACCTAGGTTTAGGAATATAGTCTAGAAGGGATTGTAGAAAGGATATCTTTATAATTAATACGATATACAATTATCTACGAGGTTCATAAGATCTTTCCGGTTCTCAATGTTTTGTACGTGTAAAACGCACATACAAATATCACCTATTAACCTGAAAGAACATAATACTGACTCAATATTAATAAGCATGTGAAAGCAAAAAATATTCACTTATGGTACTTCTTTAAAGTATTTAGTTTTTTTCGAATTTGATAAAACGCAATGGAAAACGCAATTGAACTAAAAAAATAAAATATTATTTATTATGACAAGAATAATACATAATATGACGAGATAGACATATTTTTACAGCATGTTTATAATAGTTTTAAGCACATTTGGCCCTCAAGCATGTCTCCATGCATTTTTTGTCCGAAAGTCAACTTTTATCTCTCATTACATTATAAATCA
>VJMY01000965.1:0-24115 GCA_009869795.1 Neelides sp. FZ-2019
CACACACGTGTCCTAATCCCAGCCTGGAGAAGAGGAAATTACCCAAATCCCCATGCGCCCCTTTCCCCTGATTTATCCCTTTGAAGAACTTGAAGGAACAGCGTGAGAGGAAAAAGGAGACTTACTATCCCACCAATATGCGATGCCGTTTCGGACATTGTGTCCATTTTCCCTATCCGTGGGTCACCTTTGGGGATCGCCTCCTCGCAGGCCACACAGGCTGACCGACTCGACACGGCCAGCATGACCTTAAAATCGGAAAGTGGAACCGATGCAGCAGTAGACCCATGCCCATTGGTTGTGCCACCACTGCCGCCATCTAGAGGGAAATTGAAATAGATCAAAGCTCGTGGGCGACATTCGTCATCGGCGATGCGAGCGACGAGGATTGATTAATTAAATGACTCACCGATATGTGATCTAATGTATTCCTGGTCACTGGGACGGAGAGATTCGTAATGACCGATGGCCCCAACCGATGCCGGCTTATGCTTTTGGAAAAAACATGCTGCATGGTTCCAATTTGGCACCATTCCGTCGAAGTGATAAGACTAGCGGTCATTTTATTAAAAATAAAGTGATAAGAATTATGGGTATTTTATTAAAAATAAAGTGATAAGAATTATGGGTATTTTATTAAAAATAAAGTGATAAGAATTATGGGTATTTTATTAAAAATTAAGCGAAAATAAATTTATAATTAATTTATAATTAACTTGGAATTAAATTAAAATTAAATTAAATTAAAATGGAGTGGAATTAAATTAAAATTAAATTAAATTAAAATGGAGTGGAATTAAATTAAATTTTAATTCAACTCCATGGGGTTAAGCAAAAACTCGTTGAGTCGCATTGAGGGAAATTCCTTGGATAAAGAAACCCTCGTCAACTCACCCACTTAATTACGAAACACTCAAAAGGCAATTTAGCCGGTAATTGAATGGTAAAAATAAAGCTCGAGAATTGGAATTTAATAAAAGAGAAATTAAATTAAAGTTGAGTTAAATTGAGTTGAAAGTTTAATTCCAAGTTCCGAAACGAAGTAAATGAATTAAAAGTTATTTGGAAAGTAAATAAGAAGCGAGGGCTTTTGCGGCTCCACAAAGGACTTGTAATTACCTTGACCATCACAGCAATCCTCAAGGACTGGTTCTCGATGAGGCCCTTGCAGATCTTGCACCCTGCCCTCCCCGATTTGGCATACTCGGCCCTGTAGGGCAAGCTGAGTGACCCGACGTCTGACATGGTCCAAAAGGACTTTCGTGACCGGACGGCGTGAGAACGTGGTGGGCCGGAGTTTGGTAGCAAGTGGAGTGTTGGAAAGTCCGTGGGTTTGCGCGCGAGAGAGGGATGTGATTCAGTCGGCCGGGGGCCTCCGAGGTGATCGGATGGGGGGCCTCGTGTGGGCCGGGAAGCTCCTCGTCTTCGTCCTCATCATCCTCTCGGCCATCCTGGGGAACTCGCTGGTCGTCGCGGCCGTGTGGCGGGTCAGGCGCCTCCGCTCCCTCACAAACTACTTCGTTGTGTCGCTCGCGGCCGCCGACACGCTCGTGGCTCTTTGTGCCATGACGTTCAATGCGTCTCAAACTCTCAACGACGGTGTTTGGCCATTCGGCCCCTTCCTCTGCGACCTTTGGACCTCGCTTGACGTGTACGGGTTTTATTCTAATATTCATACCCCGCCAATACCCGCCTATCCCTCAGAACCTCCATGGGGATCCGCCGCAGGAAACCTGCTTGGCTGGTCGGGGCATCGCGAAACCCTCCCTGGCCCCTCACCCATATACTTCACCATGCATAGGGAGTCATAGGCCAATAATATTCACCTTGCCCTCCCATCTACAACTGTATACATAGGGATGCCGTCAAAATATATTTACAATATAAATGGGAGAAATAACTAATTAATGGTCCTTTTAATAAAGCCTTATATTCCTCCATAGTCATTCAATGGCATTCTACATTCTGTTATGCTAGCATTTAATATCTAGTGAGTCAATTATCGTTCAATTATTAGCATTGTTCTTTTATTCAAATGGTTTTGAGAGACAAAAAAATTATTGGTATTTTCTCTTTCTTTCCCAAAACCCCCTTTACCCAGCCAGGAATTTTTTTATTCAATCCACCTAACGACAAGTAAATTGGTCCACCATCTCTTTCATCTCTATATTAGATATAGAATATAGACAAAGAAAAGGCTCATCTTTTAATAATGGTAGGTGTATGACAATGTATTTGTCTGGGCATAAAATAAAAGTTAATATGGATTTGGTATGGATGGATTTGATTATGCTTAATATTCAGTTCTATAAGAGGTTTAATCCAATGGAAAATGCCTTGTATGAGGATCTTCCCTAGCTTGTGTCTCCTCGAGTCTAATCGTCCACTTACAATTCCCCAGCTCGGGTCTTCTTGTATAAGAAAGCGACCCGGAGAGTAATTACTCTAATAATTCAATAATTATGCATATAAACGACCTCATCTCGCCTCGAGTCTTCCTTATAGGAACACTACACATCTTCCAGCCAAAGTCCCATGCATGCAAATGCAAACATAATCAAATGGTATTTAAACCCCATGACCTAACTATGTACATACTAATCAACTTACAAACGATTTCTTTTTCCCTCCGACATTAAGGACACACGAGACTGAAATACACATGATCTGTAATTCTGTAAACACATACCTATGTTTATAAATATCAAAATATCACAAACTAAATCTCTTCATAGATCTAGATGTATGTACACGTATAATATAAATAGGTAATACAATATTTTATATATTAAAAGGCTATGTAAAGGCATGGAATGTATGAAATGTCAGTTATATAGAAAAAAGTCTGTTTTCCTTAAACCCTTTTATATATTTACTCATGGTATGTAAGTAATATCTGTACTTAGTACCTACCTAATACTTTTAACTAACTACGGGTATATCTCAGGGACTAACCTATAGTAACTATATAAGGACTTATTATTTATTAGTAGACACCAAAGGTAAAAAAAAGTCTTTAAGTTACAATTAGCTTCATATATGAATGTAGTTGAGGAAGTATGTGCGAGTGTTCTCATTTAAGAGTTCCTTTTTCCATCTAATAACTCACTCGAGTGGGCTTTAAGCCTTTGTCACGGTCTTTTTCTCTCGCTTTCTTTTTTACATAATCCTGAAGAAAGTTCGAGTTTGTTTTCTTGGGTTTTTTCTCTTGTCGAGGAGGAAAGTTTTATGATTGGAGATGTTGAGAGAAAACTACACCTTATCTACTTCAACTACACATACCTACTTCATGCTCTGAGACTCAAATCAAAGTCTGACCAAGCATGTTCACATAACAAACTTACATTATTGCATAATGATACAATACTATACGTAACAGGATTCCCATGTACGCATACATACAATACAACATGAAATCATACATAGATTCCTATATAGGTAGATACCTACCTAGATATATAAATACAGAAACGTAGGTATGCATTATGCATATATAAATATATATACATTACATACAAAGGTGATGGTGATGAGACATGGAGAGGAATAAAAGGAGTAAAAAAAAGATGTTTGTTAGAACAGAATGGGCAAATAAGCCAGATGACTTTTTTGAGACTCGACGATGGCGAGTTCTTAATAATAATTTCTTTATTAAAAATGGCTCAATTGGTCTGAGTGAGAGAGAGATATCTCTTATGAGAAGGAATGATTGAAAGGAGAGGAGTTTTTGAAAATTTCATTTTCTGTCAAAGGGATTTCCCTCGACTTTGTTCACTTTTCAATTCTTGTGAAGGTTGTGGGGGAAATTATAGATTTTTCTTTTGAGTCTTCAATTTCTTTGAGGTCTTGTTGAAGAGGCTTGAAAAGGGAATCGTCGTTCTTTCAAGATCCTCCTCCTCTCTCAGTCCTCTCCATGTCATTCCGAGAAAGGCAGGAACTTCAAGGCACACTCACTCGCGAGCTTCATTTATTAAACTCTACATCAAATTCAATCCTCCGAGTCGCCATTTAATTTAATAAATTCTTCTCTTTCAGTCTCATCATTAGGACAAAATCATTTTTGGATTAATATCAAGGAACATCATATTTTGTAATCTAGAGATAATCAAATATGAAGTATAAGTGCATATTATATACATATCTAAATACATGTGCTTAAGTATAAAAATATAAAAGTTAGTGATTTAAAGTCCAGAAGGAGAAATGATAATTGTGGTTTGCAATAGGTATTTCTGTACGACGTCAATTCTTCACCTCTGTTCGATCTCTGTTGACCGTTATTACGCGATCTGCAGGCCGTTGCAATACCCGCTCACCATGACCGCCTCCACAGTTCGTCTCATGCTTGGTATGACCATGGAGAACCCTCAGGAGTTGACGTTCTTGTTCTTCCAGCGGGGATTTGGCTCTTGCCAGCGGCCGTGTCCTTCCTCCCCATCTTCACCGGATTTTACGGGACGGGGACGTTGGGGGAAGGGCGCGAGTCCTGCGACCTGGAAGTCAACGGCACCTACGCCCTCCTCTCCTCCGCCATCTCCTTTTGGATCCCCGCCATCGTCATGGTCATCACTTACTGGAGAATTTACCGGGAGGCCGCACAGCAAGAACACATCCTCTACAGGTACGAGTTTCCTCTCACCTCTCATGTTCACTCAGTCAGAACTCTCTGATTGGTCTTTTTTATTGGTGATATTTTTTTGCGAAAATAACAGACAGCTCTAACTAACCAAATGTAAGTAACATGGAGATTCAATTAAGCTCAGCCTGACCAACTTCATTGAGCATCAAAGACCAATGTTCATTAGGGCGATGGAGCAAGAGTCTGGAAAATCAAAGGCCCCGAATGATCAAATTTCTCCCACATATCTGACTAATTAATATTCTGAGTACATGGGGAGATTAATTAGCCTGGTGATGGATCCCGTAGATTTAATTACGAGCTCATGAGGTCTCATTTGCTTCTCACTCGCTCTTTCAGTGAGTTGGAAACGAGGTCGTTAATTGTGACACTTGCAGGGATGAAACTTCCAAGTGAGCTTATTAATGTTCAAGGTTTATCACCCGCGTCGAGTCCAAAGCTTTTAGCTCTTCACTTACCAATTTTCACTCTCGCTAAACTTACTTTTCCCTAAATGTTCCGCTAGGAGAATCAACATTTTTTCTTGACTTTTTTGCATAAACTAAATAACATTAAGTTTAAGTATTTACTATTCAAGTACATTGTGAAAAGATGAAAATTAATATAAACAAAGGCATAGTTATACAAATATGGATATATGTATAGAGAGATTATATATGCTAACTTATATTTAATGTAGAAAGTAGATAAATTTAAATAATGTGCAATATTTAATAGGTTGGCAGTGCGGGTGAATATGAATAATGAGGGGTTGTTGGTATTGGGCATTGGGGCTGAAGGAGTGAATTTCCATAATGGATATCTAATAGGATAGAAAGAGGATCCTCTTGGGGACGCCATGGGAAAATTACGAGAGTAGCGATGTGATACGTAGGTGTAAAGCATAGGAAGGGCGACTCTTCAGCCCGCCTTGGCTCATTTGCATGGATGAGACCCGGGCGATTGAATAATTGAGTCTGAGCGAGTCTTGTTGATTGCAGGACGAAGGTGGCGGCGGCCCTCCTCAACAAGCATCTTCAAATCAGCGAGATCGGCATCAGAGTACAAAGCGGAGCTGAGGGGCCTATCGGCCCTGAACTCTCCGCCTCGAGTGTCCAGAGCATGAAGAGGGAGCACAAGGCCGCTAGAACGCTCGGAATCATCATGGGAGTTTTCGTTCTCTGTTGGCTCCCGTTCTTCTCCTGGTTATAATTACTTTTAATTAATTACTTTCTAAATTCTCGAGATGCATATTTATATGACGTACTTGTCAGGGAGGATCAATATTAATTAGAGATTCCATTAGATTTTAATTGGAAGTATTGGATGAGTTTAATTGACAAGTTGAATATTAATTGGACAGTGAGCCGGGTTTAAATTATTGATTAAGAACAGTCGAGCCGGATGATGAGGATTTGGATTCAGACTGGATGGATGATATTTGATTGTATTTGAAAGGTACCTCGTGACGGCGCTTTGTGGCCATGCGGCTTGCCCAACTCCACCTTGGGTCGTCGACCTCGTGTTCTGGATCGGATATGCCAACTCGTCTCTTAACCCGTAAAATATATATTTATACGGCCCTTCAAAACTACATGACCTTTGAACTTGTTTATCTCTCCAGGGTCATTTACGCCTATTTCAACCGAGAGTTTCGGAATGCGTTTAAAGGAGTGTTGGCAGCGATTTTCTGCGGGCGTTGCTGTTTGGATCCACCTGAACCCCCTGACTCTCTCAATCACAGAGACGGAGGCGTGACTAGTGAATAAATATGGATGAATAAGGGTCTTTGTACGATCTGTACTCGAGAATTCCGATCATTTATTTGTCATCCTTTGGGCTGGGCAATGGAGAAGAAGTCGTCCATGATCTCCACGGCATATTGGTTCTTGGGGGCCAACTCGGCCACGCCCCAGGTCCGATGGTAGAGTACGTTGAGGAAGTTGCGAAGGGAGAGGAAAAAAGCGTCGCGGTAGGCTCGGGAACTCCAAGGACTCTCTTCAAACGCCTCGCCCATGCCGCGATGAAGGACCATCAATCTGCAAATACACATTAATCCGTCACTCCTGCCCAATTACTCACACTTATTAATATACGAATTAATTAAATTACTAGAAAGAAATTAAATATAGATGAACGACAACAAAGGAATTCAATTGAGTTCTGAATAATTAAATAATTAAGTAGATAATTACCCGCGCCACCAATCTCGCCATTCGCCTTGGCCACCGAGCTCTGGTCCAACTTTGTCAAAGAATTCAGCGAGTTTCTCTCGTCGTCCACTTCGTCCCGCCTCCAGGACATAAAATTTGTATAAACCCAACTCGTACTTTTTAACAACTAGAATCAAGAAAATTTGTGACAATTAATAATTTATAAATTAAGAAATTAAATATGTAAATCCAATTGAAAATTTAATAAATGATATAATTAAATGGGCAATTAATTAAAAGAAGTAAACAATGTACCAGCAGCAGCAGAGGCTGGAAGTCGACAGAAGAATTTCCCTTCCAAATAACTCCAAAGCTCCCTCAAAGAATTGAGATCCGAGGAGTCAACAAAAAGACCGAGATCCGTTACGATCCGCTCCACCTGATCAACATGGGGAGAATAAGAGGAATTTCCTGCCAATTAACGGGTTTTTCTTAACTCACGGAAAACGCGGCTTTGGCGACGGTGGCCATCCGAGTAATCCGCGAGAATGACCAGAATCCAGAATCGATGAGAGCCGGAGGTTCAAAGGCATCGCGGGTCTTCGCTTCGTTCAGCCCAACAGCTCTTCACCTCCACCTCTTTCGCCCGGGGATCCGAATCCAGCCAGGGACGCAAAATACTTTTTAATCTCTCCTCCATTCACACGACCCATCATAGCTAACCGTATATCCATTTCATATCAATTCCACTCTCACACTCAAAACTATACATCATCAGAAATTCAATATTAAATTCCATATACCTACTTACATAAATACTTCTGAAGTACATGTATATTTACATTATACATACAATTCATTCATTCTCTTTTCATCTCTATGTACAATGATAGTCTGATAGTCTATTGAAGATTATCAATATATATAAGATACTCCTTCAATATCTTATATCAATTATCACTAAATATTCAATTATAAAGTATGAAAACTAAATACCATTTTTCACTATAACACAAAATATAGTACAATTTTTCATTCCCATACATGCATCTCATACAATATGTAAATGAAATCTCATATAAAAATAACAAAATTTGTACAATATTCATTATATCACACATTATGCCTATAAGTACCTATTCAATATAGTTATATAAATGATAAATTTGTATCGAATAATGTTGCCATAAAGGCATGTCTCTAACAAGTGCCAGACAGGAAATAAGTTAAGAGAAGTCCCATGATTATACGTTAAACTTTTATTCTAAACCAAACCAACTGTGCTTTTCTATTTAAATTTTGATTCCTTTACATATATCCTCAATGCAGGGCCATTTATGCTCTGTATGAATCCAATGTTTAATTTTCAATCGAGTGATTGTAAGAGACTGGAAAGTGCAAGGTGGGAAGATGCATCAATATATATATATATATATAAGTAGAGCTATAGAGCAGAGTCAAGTTCATATCAGTTGGTTTGATCCAGAGCATTTTGAAAAGTAAAGGATTTCATTGTTTTGGATTGAGTGGCCTCAATGAAGGCGGATTATTAAATTGAGTTGTATATGATTGTGTGTGTGTGTGTCTTTTTGGGTCCGTGTCGGCACGCGAGTGCAATTGGGAAGAGACACTCGATGATGATTGTAAGCCTCGGCTCCCTATTGATCGCCACTCGAATGAATGAGGTCCCGGGGATCCCAAGGGACAACGCCCAAGACACAAAACCGGACAACCACCCCTCGACACCCCTTCAATTAAATTCCATAAATACCTCGCTGGTCCAAATGGTCGCGGGGGAATCCCCACACCGCAATTAAACCCCCTGGATCAAACCCCGGCTTGTAGCCCAGCCAAGACTCCATCCAAAGATAAGGTTCCGGCTCAATTCTTCTCTGAGCTCTTGAACTCATACAAACATGTATAGCTAGGCATATATGTGATAAAGGTCTTATAAATATTGACCCAGCCAGTCATGAAAACTTTTTTCAATAATGGGAATGAAGTTTTGAAAGGAGTTTAGAGCCGGTTTGTTTAAAAGCCCCTAGTTAACTATTTAGAGAAATCTTGATGTGAATGAAGTACATGTATAAGCAGTTTTGTGAAAGTTTTAAATATGAAAATTGGCTTTTGAGCTTCCTCGTGTGGATGTTTGGGGGAGTTTGGATCTGGCGAAAGGGGGAAGTCTTCCAGAACTCTTCCTCAGAACCTCATGAAATGAAAGAAGTTTAAATAAAAAGTTAAGGGCAAACATTTATTTTCTCCGAGTGTAATATCGAGAGGAACTACCATAAGGATTTATAGGAAGGTGCGGTTTTTCTCAACGTGGGGCTTTCCGACTTTCCAGCACGTCGTCTGGTAGTGCATGCTCCTCGTGCTTGTTAGCCCATATCACGTAAGGCGCTCCTAGGAGGAACCAACCACCTACATCCGCCCTGCACAAGGATATGAACAGGAGGGAAAGTCCCGAGTCTATCCGAGACATTTTCTCTTCAGAAATCCCAAGCCTCTCATCCTTATCTCTTCTCCCCCTCTGGTCAAATCGAACATTCGTCTTTCCAAAACTTATTTATTTCATCTAAGCCCATTCTACAGAGAGAAAGACATGTAATGCTATATGCATGCTATACTTATGACTATTCTTACACTTTTAACTTACCACTGGGACGTCATATGTAAGAAACCTACCTAAAGGGCTCATTTGTATACTATCTACCTACCTATACAACTATATTTATATGTTCGTTTAAAAGTTAAAATACACTTATACTATCATCTTAGGCATATTTTAAACAAGTCTATACACATATACTCATATGCATATTCCACATGCAATAGGTATGTAGCTAAGGATGTACCTTCATATTTGTATTTGTATGCATTTGAACGTACTGACTATTTAGTATACATACCTCGATCTATGTACTTTATCCATAGACGTGATCATAGGTGAAATAAATGTATTATATCCGTATATTATAGCTATTTCATAGCACAAGTCGAACGTTCTCCATATCTTGAATATAGTAAGCTCTTGAGATGGCTGGAAAAAGGAGTTGTAATGAAGTGGAATTTCCTTTTTTCCCTTTTTCCCTCTCCCGGGTGAGTTGTGTGTGTGGGCTGAATGTTGGTTGGAGTCCCTGGCGTATGAAATATGTAGGGAATGACAAGTACCAAGAGAGTCCTTTAGCTCTTTAATCCACTCAGCCTCACCGCGATTATCCTCCACTTCCATAACCATTTACACAATCCCACAAGGAATCCTCGCCACACACTCATGAAAAAAACAATGGAACGGGAAGGGAAAAAACTCCCTTGTTGATAAACCCACACCGAACACGTCCAGATATGTATTTCCCTACTCCTCGCACAATTTACATTTCAAGCTTAAATTGAACTTGTCATGATCATTTAATCCTCCGCGCTCATGTAGCAATGATTGAATGACAACTTTGAGGGCTTTCATGGCCTTATTGACTTAACTTTTGTGAACATGTAATTTAACTTATTACAAATAGTATTTACAATATATTACATAGCAAAAGAGTAAATGAGAAAAGAATTTCATGACTTCCTGGTCGAGTTTGGGTTGGATATATGGATATATTGGGTTCTTAATTAGTTGAAGGTTGAGGAGGTTTGATGGGTCATTGGCGAGATATGAAGATTTGTAGTCGGGGGTTGGGATATTGAGCGAAGGGGGGAATTTAATAAAAGACTCTCAACAGGAGCTTGGACTTTCCCCTGATCTTCTCTGGCTGAGCCAAGGAGCGAAGAAGTGTGAAGAAAGTTGGTCATTGAGGACCGGCAGCTGCGAGCCACCCGATAAACCCGAATAATTCAACGCTCATTGCCCACCTTCATTCTCTGAGCCGGAGAGTTAATAAAACAATTAAACCCTGTTCATTACTTATGAAACTTCTCGCTTTAATTCCTCCACACTCCTCAATTACTCAATTAAACTAATCCAATTGATCCAATTCCCTCTCCCGCCCAACATACACACCCTCTATGTTAATCTATACACGTAATAAAACACAAGTCCTACCTTCCTTAAACCAACATGCATACAAACCGACTTGGCTAACTTTTAAACCTTTCCTCCTATTTTCAATTACCATCATAGTCATAAAAACCACGAGCGGCAATTCTCAAAACTTGAATTAACAAAATGTCAATACTTATGGTGTGCTTAAATATATTATGAGTATAGATATATATATATTATTTATAAACCGCGTTTCATATGTTTAAACCTGTAGGTATATTACATAGGTATATTACCTAACCTAACATTTAAAACGTTTCATTTTAAAGATAGAGACTATGCTATCAATACTAAATATGTATTATAAAATGCATAGGTATACAAGGGTTGTAATGCATATAGATTGGCTTTCGACAAGCATATTTATTTAATAAACCGAGTTTAGAGTGAGGTGCATTAAATATGAGTAGCTAAATATATTATTTACAGGAGCTCGAAGTCTGTAGGAATTAAGTTGGGTGAGAAAATTCTTTTGGCTCTTATCTATATTAAAAATCAGATTGTTGTCATTTTGACTTTGCCAGCGTCCCTGACAGAGGCTAAGTGAGATCCTCGCTTGTTCCTCCTGGAGTGGAAGTGAGTTTGAAGGGCCTTCGCTTCTCATCCAACAATTTAATTGAACAGCGGGACGTGATGGAATGAGGACGCGGAATTCCTTGAGAGATTCCTCAAAAGCCAAAGTTGAGTCAAGAGGAGACTCCCATTATGGATTATTCTAAATCACCGCACCTGAAAGAGAGGAATATTAATATCATTTATTTCATCCCCCTTTTCACCTTCTACATCAAACAGTGAGAGGACTCGAAAGATCAATCACGAGCCCAACTCGCTCCCTTCAAAATCCCGAAACTTCAAAGTCCGCAACACTTCAAATCATCACACTGTTCCATAATGCCCAAAAACTGACAACGTTCCACTATACTACAAGACTAAGCATTATACGGGTCTATTATAATTATATTATAGGGTACATATAATACCAGGCAGTATTAGCCTGATACCAGGTAAGTACTAAGTATATATAAGAGAGTTCGAGTACTCGACCCGATTCGAGTGGAATTTCATTTTATTCGAGTACTCGATTTTCCAATTTTCTTCGCATAACCACTGGAAATTATGCCAAAAACAGTTAAATTTTATGCTTTAATAGATTTATTATTTAATCTGAGGCAGATCACTACTCGAGCCATCCCTAATAAGCAGGACTGTTAAGTTTATGTCTATACATATTTTTTATTTATTAGAATTGACAGATTATATTTTGGCTTCGTATATTTCATGAGTAGTAGAGCCCAAAAACGTATAGTTGTTCATACATATTTTACATATTCATGCATTTTCATACATATTTTCCAATTTTCTAAAAATTTGGGCCTAAAAACAGCAACTTTGATGTAATTTTTGCAAAAATCTAAAACTCCAAATAATTTTTTTTCAAAAAATATAAAAGGGAATTCTTTCGATTTGGACGGAAAGGAAAAGGGAATGCTTGATTTTGTTTCCGTCTAAATCTAAGGAATCGCCTTTTGTAATACATTGTATTGTAACGACTTTTAAATGACCCACAATCCCACAATGTTGAATTTACATTACATTCTCGCTCGTTTGTTTAGGTTAGGTTCCTAACATTTGGAAATAGAATATTATATCTACTAAATAGAATTAGCTTGTCTTTGAATTAAATTTCCTATAACTGAAATTATGTTTTAAAGGTAATTAAACATTTTTAATATATTTTGATAATGCCGAGTCGACATTTAGAATGAGGTCAAGGAACGGTGCTGTGAGATTTAATTCGTAATTTTTTTCCATTTCAAAGTGTGAATTGAATAATGACAAAAATATATGAAAATCTAATAAAACTCAACTTTCAATAGCTTTTTAATTAATTTAACTGAAATCATAATCAGCAAAATTACTTTTCTATTTATAATTAACATTAGTCTCAAGGTAAAAATGAAGAAAAAATTATAAAAAATTGAAAAAACTCATACGTATTTCGATATATATTTTCCAGATTTTCATACATACTTCACAGCCCTGCTAATAAGTATATATATTTATAGTAAGTAATTATTCCTGAATTGTTACTAATTTTAACAGGTAAAGTATATGAAATATAAGAATATACCTATGTAGGTATACTTATTCACAAATATAGGGATAGTATAATTTAGTATTTCCTTAAATATAAATGACACGGGAAGAGAAGATGAAGAAAAGGATTCAAATTTGCTTGTGCGCATCTCTCTGAATTTGATGTGAGAAATGTCTGAGAAGCATTATTTGATCTTGAATGAAATATTATCATTTGTGTCTCTGCACTATGAATTTCAGCTTCAGATTACACATTGTTCAGTATGGCCTTATGGATTAAAAGTATTTCCCAATCTATTATTTACAATTGGACTGAGAAGGAATATGTGGATGAATTCCATGACTTAATGACTCAGAGACGGAGGATTTCTTCGCATGTATGGAGAAAAGATGAATTCCACTCTGAGGGAATTTCAATTCATCCCCCCATTCAACACGAACTTTCCCCACTAATAATCGCCTATTCTCAACTACGCCGGAAGCCCGAATTCCTCATTTCCCCCTCATGATGAATCCGAAACTTTTCACCTCTCATAATGAGGATTCACTCCATTCACCCACAACTTCCCATTCTCATTCACCAGACTTACCGCCATTCAATTTTAAATACTTTTATATCAGTCCTCAGTATTTACTTATATTTGAGATTCAAAAACTTTACTTGCAAACTAAGTAAATAATTTTATATGTTAAATGCATGTACAGATAGATATGGTCAATATACATATAATTATAAAATTACCTCTAGATTAAATAGTTTAGTTATACCTAAACCTACATAACTTATAAACTTATATGTACTTTATTTACCTTTAAGGTTATATTTTAGGCTGAAACTACGATTAGGTTGTAAATCGTACTTACAAATGATTCATTTGATACACTTAGGAAAGTATTTACTATTATTATAATTATTTAGCAAAATAATTAAGTTTTTAAATTCTACTTTGCCATTTAAATCCTCAAGAAAGAGAGTAAATTGAGGGAATTATATGACAAGGCAGGATAAGGAGAAAAGTTTGTAATATAATAAGTAATAGAATGTCCCTTTGATTTATCACAACCTATAAATATTCTTTATATATATATATTGCATATATTTTTTGCATGTTTGAAGAGTTTTTCTCCTCGTGTTCTTTATCTAATTCTTCCTAGAGGGATTCACTTGGGGAGAATTGACATTAAAACCCAACCAAAAGAAATCCACTGAGTAAATCATATTCCCTCATACTCCCACGTATTCCCCCGTTTTTAAAAATCTCTATATTCTTTAAGCGCTTATTCTACTTATTCCTTACTCATTTTAACAAATCTATAACATTAAAAATATACAAATACTTTATATATAATAATATTCAACATAAAAAATTTACTTTAACTAATATGATTATCCAATTATGAAGTTCCCCTTTGCTTAAATAAAACTACATTGGTAAATGTAAATCTATAGATATAAAGTATGTATCTATTAAGTAAAAGGGACATTTATGCAAGTAAGGTACATTTTGAATGAACCTTTTGTTAAAATGCTAGGTATTATGTGACTTATTCCTATTTGTATTCTACATAACTATATGTGGTATTACAAGAATTTCTACATTATTCATATAATACACCTAAATATTAGGTATGTATAATACGTATTTATAATTAATAGAGCCAATAGTCTGGTTACCTAAGTATATGGATGTATGTAAGTCCCTTAAGATAAATAGATCATGAAAGGTAATTGAGTCATAATGATGTGGAAGGGTCTGAGAAAGAAGGGGAATCGATTGGAAGGTAAAATTGAATGATCCAATTTGATGAATATTCCAGGCTGCTCATTTCATTTTCCAATCCTTCTTTCCCTTCCTTTCTTTAATAAAAAAAATGATTCTTTTATTCCGGACAAGGGTTTTAAGGTCCGTCAAATGGAGATAAATTGAAAATTGAGTTACCAAAGGATTGACTCCTATATCTCTTCTCAATCTCTCAGAATATACACATAGCTAGTCCATATGTATTGCTTACATATATACATTTTCCTTATACTTTTTGTTAGATGCCGTGTATTTTCTGTGTGTATCTGTAGAACAACTCCAAGAGAGACACAAAGCCCAAAATGTAATAATGCCTAAGATGAACAAATCATATGGGGACTGATCAGACTGATGATGTGACGAGGGGAATTTCATATTTTCCCTCCATATCTTTCAACGACAATAAACTTTCATTAGGCTTTTCATGAAGGATCAAAAAAGCAATAAAATGTTACCTTGTCTAATACCCATATTACTACTTATGTATCCACTATAATGTATTTACTTATAGGGACATTCATTTATGGAGAAAGTAAAGTAGTTCTTTAGTTAATCGTTGAGCATATTACCTGCCCTAATTCAATCTCCATCTCCTATTATCAATTGAATAGATATTAAAGGTTTGTAACATTTATCTTACCATTATTACTATTTATAAACATAGTAAGTATAAATTTAATTAAGTATAACATACATTATGTACGTACGTATAGAGTAACTATGTAAAAGAAACAATAAGTTACATATTAGATTGTTCATAAATCATAATTATAGATAGATCATTTATGATAAACGTAAATACGAGAGATTTTTGAATTTCAATTAATCATGTCATTTGTTGGGAACCAATTGTCGGGTATTTAAGGAGGGTAAACACGCTGGTGTTGGTTTTAATTGTTTTTCCCTTGTGTGAGTAGGAGTTGATGAACTAGGGAGTTCTTAAATTGTCTTGCGAGGTCAGACTCTTCTGATAAATGAGGATGGTGAAATGAAAAAAGTCACTTTAACTTGTTGCTGATCTCTGAATCGTGAGGGGGATTTGTAAAGTTAATTCCCTTGTCGTCTTTCGTGCCTCCACCCGGTGTCTTTGGATCTTAAAGAGGATTAATTGGGGCGACAAACCCGCCGTCGCTCGTGGGCGATCGCTCGGACGAACCTCGCAAACATAAATCCTCATTGCGGATAATCCTCGGAGTAAATGAAGTCGAGATTCCTATTTATTTCTCCCTTTGCCCACCGGGGGTCAAAGAGTATAAGAGGCCAAGCTCCAAGGACCAAATCCACAGACGCCACAAGGACTCGTCATGAAGAGCTTTCGAGGGTGAGTTCTTCGTCTCGCGTTATTTTACATAGTTTGCTTGTCTTTGGTTTTTATAGTCTTTGGAACTCTGGTGGTGTGAAAAGAGAATCCATTAAAAACTAACCCAACCACACCTAAAACAGAACCCTAACAGCCTAACCTGTCCTAGTTTAGCTTGCCCTATCTTCAATTATATAAAATTCTTACAAAAAAGGAAAATATTTGATTTAATGAGACTATTTTCCGATTTGTAGCTTTCCCTTGTTATGAAAGAATTGAGTGAATGGGATTAAAGTGTTTGGGCATTAAAAGTGACGTTCAAAAGATCAATTCCAATAGACAGGGATAAAAAAGGGAGTTGGCGATTGGGGTGGGTGAGAGGGGAATTGAATTTGAAATGTGAGTTGCAGGTGTCTGATCGGGTTTTTGGCGCTGGTGGGGACTCTGGCTTCGGTCGAGGGTAAAAGGCTGCTTGAACTTTCCCTTTTCAACTTTCCTTTTCTCTTTCTCTCTCTTTGAGGTCAACAAGGGGAGAAGGGGACATCAATAATTCCGTTCCCTCGTGTGGGTCGAGACCCGCGGTTCTTCATGGGAGACAAGCGGAATGGGAATTCGCCCGGGCTCATTCCCTTCCCGCGGATCGGACGGAGCGGAGGAGAAGTTGGCAAACGCCAGTTGATTCCCTTCCCACGCGTGGGGAAAAGACCTTATTGGCCTATGCCCTATGACCCTTACTTCTTCGAGGACGAGGACTCGAACGTCTACGAGGAATCCCCTGATGATTCCGTCGGTCTCGACAAGCGCTCAGGCGGAAACGGCGGCGGATCCACGACCGGCATGTGGTTTGGCCCAAGGCTCGGGCGGAAAAAAAGATCCATCTCGTCGGACTCGGCCGAGGAAGGAAGAACCCTCGCCAAAATCCTCACCAATTTCAGCTGGGCTATCGTTCCCATAAGGGGTACCTTACCATAAGCAATTTAGGAAAAATTATCTCAATGTGCCTCTTTTAACCCTAAATCCTCTCGTTCCACTTTTCCGCCACAAAGAATCTTTAAAACCAAATACGTATTTTATACATATGATAACAGTATTACATACTTGATTATAGAAGAAATATTGAATGCCAAGTTGAAATTTTAAGTTTATTTATTTTAGCCTAGTTTAAATATATATGGTCCGGATATGTGGTAGAAAGAAGAATAGCTTAATTTACCTTATATTAAAGAAATGGTTTTTTGATTCCAGACAGGAAGAATTCGTTTACGCCGCGTCTTGGTCGTAGTTCTGAAGAGCGAAGCGAGTCCGGGAGGTAATTGTTTGATTAGCGATTAAGCTCTTGGGTTCATTAGGTTTTCTTTCCCAGAGCGGGTCGATCGGAGGAGCGACGTAAGACGGAAGGGCGAACGGAGAGTCCGCAACAGGAATCCACCCCAGTGGGGGAAATTGCACCACGTCTCGGTCGGGATCATTTCTCACCTCGGCTCGGGCGATCCAGAGAGGAATCCTAATTCGCCACATTCATCATCCCCCTATGAACAGATCTATTTAGTAGCTTTATAGCCTCTCCCAACCCCTAAAACCTTTTATCGTACAATCAGCTAAGTAAATATACCCATACATATTATGTATAATAATAGATATAACATATAGGCATACACTTTATATAATACCCCTTCTGGTAAAATATAAATAGTATAATACTAATTAATGTCATAGGCTATCAATTACCATTTTTGCTTTTTAATAAATTAAAATGTGTAAAAATATTATAAAATTATTATATCTACCAAGTGTCTCCAAAGTGACTCATTATGTTCCAATCCAACACTCAGTCAAAGTATTTCAACTTCATTAATAAAATATACATTATTTACATATAAAATACATAAATTATTAAACTATCTACATACATACCTATGTATGAAATGTAATAAAAAAATACTTCCAAACATAAGAAATGTATTAAATAGAATGTATTTATTAGTACTTTTATTATTGTACTTTAAACAGCCTTCATTTACCTTACAGATAGAATTCCCCTTTATTATTTCTGTACAATCGTACTATAATAGTTTTGAATATGATGTAGCTCTGGTGATTACTATGTAAGTAAAGAAACATTCTGTTCATCCCATGAGATAAATATTAAAAGGTACATAGAAGTGAACGGCGTTCCCATTAAGTTACATCTTGTCAATGTAATTCCTCAAGAAGTCCCCATGACGTAATAAAGTGTTCGGCGAATCTTTGGAAGAGATCTCCATTCTTGCAGGGGAAGAGCGGGTGTGGGAAGGGAAGCGTGACCCACTGCATAGACATATAAAGCCCTGGCCACTTCCGCTCTTCGCGTTCATTGACATCATGGAGTTGGTTCCCTTGTGGCTCGGCCGACATCGGCGGACCCTCTCCCTCAACAAAGGGACCACGTGCGGGGAAGTGATTAAGGCCATTGCCAGGGCCTCTGGAACCCACCCAAACAACATCTCGATCATTGAAAAATGGAGAAAGGTGAGCCCGGCAAAACGCCGGCTCTTAACAATCAAATTATAACTCGTAGCTTATCATAAAAACACTTTTCATAAAATTTCATGAAAAAGTTCATAGAACTAAATCTTGTAACATGATTAATATATTACTAAGTATTAATCTAAGCAATCCATCTGTCTTAATTCGGTTCGGCGATTGAACGAGTAGGGTAAGTTAATGCGAGATTTTTCACCAATTTTAATGAAGTTGAAAAAAGCGGTTTTTGTGTTTTCTTTCTGAGATGGAGCGAGTTTTGGAAGGAGGAGACAAAGTGGCGAAGGTTTGGCGTGCTTGGGGCGAAGATCGCAAAGACGTTTCCCTCGTCGTTCGTCATTCCGTGAGTTTCTCACAAATGTCACTGGCAAAAGATATATGGAGAATATAGCGAGTCTCCCAGATATTCCCCTTCTCAAGACATATATAATTGAGCATTCATTTCATAGAAGATAATTTAGGTGTTTCCAAGCTCATTTCTCACAGTGGGTCTTGGAATCCGACAAGGGACTTTTTAAACTCCTCGGGGGCATCAAGGACTTTTAATTCCCCTAATTCTGTCCAAGACGAGCGAAGGAGATCTTAATCTTGGGAATATTTTGATTTTTTGAAGGAAGGGGATAGGATGGGGGTTTTGCGCGGGAGGGAAGTAGTCCGTCTCCTCGCTCTCCTCGTCTCCCACGGTCGCCGAATCGAAGGGGAAGTGAAGAAGCTGAGGAAAGCTAGGAATCCCATCCGACAACCCGAGGACTCGGGCGACGAGGACGAAGGAGCAAATTTAACCACGGCCATCAAATACCTCGAACGCCGTGTGGAGGAGGAAATTAATCTCGCGGCAGCTCTTCAAACTCACGTACGCGCCCCAATTAGCCATCAAGTTCCTTCAATCCACTTGACTCGCTCACGTCCATGGGACTTAATACAATTCAAACTTCCACCATCACCCGTTCTCTTTAATAAAGTACATAGAAGGATCTTTCTTCTCTAATTATCTATTACCAATGTTCAAGAACTATATACTTTTATTTCCTCTCAAAAGATACTGGCGGATTTAGCAATTCTCTCACAATTTAGTTTACAATTGACGGTTCAGGAATATAACAAGGGGTTTATTCTCTTAGCAGGATATAGTCAGCCATATAAGTATATATAGTCATATGTAAGAATAGCCTAAGAATAGCCTCTTATTGGAATTTTTTAAACCTTACGTTTTTCAATTACAGGCTTTATATATATTACATTTACTTTTATACTTACGTTAGTTAGTTTATAGATAAGTAGTATTTATATATCTGTAACAAACAAGGAGTTATTTGGCAGGTCTGTAATACAGGGTGGTCCAGCGTTAAGGCTTTTTTTCAATCTCTCATAACTTTATACTTTTTTATTCAATCTTTCTAAAAATTAACATGAATGTTCGTTTAACATCATATAATAAGTGCAATAAACTTATTTCTCAAATTGCACTCCATTAACTTTAAGGCACCTCTGTAATCTTTCTTCAACAGCTTACAGTATACATATATACATACATATAACATATGTATGGTATTATATGTACAATAGCATACAGTATTATATGTATGGCCTTCAAAGTTTCAAATTTTTACGTTTAAGCTAGTTAAAGTTATGAGTGATTGAAAAAAAAGCCTTAACGCTGGACCACCCTGTATAGAATGATGGCAGTGAATCTGTCCACTTGGTCCACAGTATATAGTCAATTATAAGGCCAATCCTCCTTGCGTCCTCCAGCCGTCGTTATAATCATAGCACAGGCATTTGTGAAGTGTAACAGGAGAGGAGCAACTAGCCCGACAAAGGAATTATTCATTAGGGAACGCGTATGTGGAAGGTTGGGGAACGTCAAGTGGCTCACAAGCTGACCACAACACGCACCAGGGAAGGGTCAACTCCTTAAATACTTAAACTCATTCAAATATTTAGCACAAAGCCATGGAATTCAATTCTTTGAACATTCGTACAATCTATTTATTTCATGATATTACATATTGTCAGCTATAAATAGGAATTTGAACACGCAATTAGCAAATAGCCCTGTTCAATTCTATGATTATTGCACATTGTGGTATGTATGTAAACTTTTAATTCTAATGTATTGTATTGGCTATAGCTATTGTACTTACTTGAACAAATACTACTAATTGTGTGTATTTGTATGTCAAAGTTATATTTGCAAGGTGTGGGATATTAGTCCAAATAATGCATTTAACTAATAATAGGGTTTTCCCTTTCTCCCCTGGTGATCAAGTCTTTAGCCAAAGTCAGAATAGAGCTCAGAACTTTCTTTGGAAAGATTCAGAGATTTAACTGCTATTAGCCCCATAGCATATTTCCATATCGTGCTCTGAGCATTGTGTGGGCATAGAGCGGGAATTTAAATGGGAATTTGAATCTGCTATGGTTCTTATAAAACTGGAGTCTCTGTATGCATGAGAAGAGATAAAAGGTCCCATTGTTCAAATCAAGTTGTCTCAAAGAAGAATCTCTGTGCGTATATAGGGTGAGAAAGGGGGATATTTATAGCGGCGGAAGTGGGTCTCTCCATCGGAAATTTTCTTCTTATTCAATATGAGAGCATTTTGACTTTTTCCTCGGAATTGAATGGGCCGAGAGGAGAAAAGTGGAAACCTCAATCAAACACCTTCAAACTTAACGTGTTCCTTCACTTTTCTCAAATACTCATTTCCTCTCACAAATCGAAAATGAGCCTTTTTTTTACATATACACAAAATGATAAAAAAGGTCTTTTTATATATAAAATAAATATATGTTAAAACTCCGTTCAAACAAAATTCGAACAATTTTTTACTAGGTGTACTTTCAATATATATTTTCTATCTCACCTTACTTATGGAAGTATGTAGTAACGTAAATTTTAAATACACTATTAGGTACATTTACACCAATATTCGGCATATTTAAGATACATTAATGCACATTATTGTATTCAGATGAGAAAAGCATATGAAAGTCTCAGAGAAGGCTATGAGTGGATTCTGGATATATGTATGTTCATATAAAGTCTTAGGAGTTGAGTAACGTATTATATGAATTAGGACTGAGTAGGTGTAGGGAATGGAGATGAGGAAAGTTCCTCTTTGACATTTGTATTTATTGGGAAGGAGTGAGTCGGTAGGGACTTTCTTATCAATTTCCCCTTCATTTCCATGCCGGAGATTCCCATTGGAGGAGGAAAGGTAAAAGATGATCGATGGCCCTCTGGATATTAAGAATAAGAATAATAATAATCAAGAGGGGCGTCTCCAGAGTGAATCAATTACATCCAGGGCTCATCTATCATTCCACCAATTATCCTCCTCTTACCCAAATACACTCACGGTTTTTTACATATAATATACATAGGCTACCTAGAAGTACTTATACACATGCTTAGGTAATAGGCAAACTTGGGTTTCTAACATAAGATTAATAAGATACTCTAATAAAACTTGATAGCTTAGATTAGCTTAGAATTATGATTTGTACATATTCCTATGGTAAGCTATACGAATACCTTTGGATACATTATTATTTTACTTTATTTTAGGCATGTAAGCATCTAAGTGGTTCTTCATATTAATTGTATAAGGAGTTTTTATAAAACAAGATTCCAAATTATTGAGAATGGTGCGTTTAGAGATCCAATTACTCCCCCTTGTGTTTCTCTATTATGACTGATGATTAAACTATGTGGATTAAAGCATACATTAAGTAATTGGTATTTTATTCCAATAAGCTCTTTTGTGATCATATCTCTAGGCATAATGGGAACATAAATTGTTTATTAAATCTCAAACTTATTTCCTTCTTCATATAATATAAATGGTGTACCCTAATTTAATAGTGAATGTTGAACCTTATTTACATACCTAATAAGATGTGCCTATCTTGAAAATATATGTGTATGTATATGGAATTGTAAGAACAAATACCGTCTATCTCAGATCGAAATTTGTTTTTTTTCTGTTTCTAGAGATTTTAAAAATATAATTTTAAAATTCAATTATTATTTAAGTTGGTAATATGTGTACTTTAACAAATTCAAGGCTTGAATTACAATGTTATTGAAGTTTTTAGTCATTCATATGCGACTTTAAGCTTAGAAATACCTCAATTATCTCAATTGATTTCATAAGACAAAGGAACCCGTATAAACTTGTATATAAAACGTCTTAATACTCAAATAACATACTAATTCAACTTTAATATTTGTTAAAATATATTCAATACCAAAATTACTAATAATTAAAATTTGAAATTAATATAAAAAAGCTCTAGAAACGGAAAAAACAAATTTCGATCTGAGATAGACCGTATACATTGTACTTACTAATAAAGTACATACTACATAGGTAGTGTACTATAAATATTGGATGTTGGATCTATGTATCTGCATACTCTCACTCATCGTCAGTTAGGTATATAATACATTGATATATCTTATAGATTTAAATTGAATGTTGAGCCGAAAAGTTTTTTTTGAGTTGTTTCGAGGAAACTGCTTGTTGAATCTTGGAAGATGAATGATTCTTGAGGAGTTTAGGCAAATGCGTCAGGTTGAATTAAATTGGACAAATAGTTTGCGAGGAACCTTTTTTGCAAGGGATGAGTGAAAAGTTTTTGGCTTTTTTTCATGGGAACATATTGCCGACTGTCGGTCAAATATTGAATAATGGCCTCTTAACTTTCTCCTCCCAACTTCCCTATTTACTCATCCGAACAAAACAAGTTGAATGATGAACTAATGTTGAGATCGGCTCGAGAGGAAATTCGGATCTTCTCCGCTCCTCCGCCGAAAATCCCTTTTCGGATATCAACACACTTGCCCTGCGAAAACTTCTCATTTGCATGATTAAATATTAGCAAGGACTCTTTTCCAAGTGCTCAAAAGCTCAATTCCAAACTTCCAACTTTTCATCTCATGACGACCCTTTTATAACGAGAATTTCCCACTTAAATACCCACATAATACATACTCATTACACTAAACATACCCAACAAACACCGATAGTTTACAAAGCAGTTACTGCATCGTTTACTAGAAATTTTTCTCGTTGATTTTGTCGGCCTAAGTAACGTTGATACCAAGCTACGACGTAACTTTGTTTACAACAACGTTACTGTAAGTTTACTGTTTTGTTGCAGTTGCATTTTTAGTTGACTTTACATTTTAGTTTTATGATAGTGATTATAAATAGTATATATGCTGCTCCAAAAATGAGGAATAAATTAATATTTAAAATTTTGAATTATTTTACCCCAATCTTTTATTCTTTAAATAAAGCGAGGCATATCTTCGTTCTTCGGTTATGTGAGATCCTCCGGTTTCGTGAATGTAACTTTGAGCCGTTGTTGTAAATTGTAATGTAAAGACTGTGTGTTTGTTGGGTATACATATAATACCATCAGTACTTTCTCCTTATAGGTATTACATGAGTAGGTTAAATTGAAGTTTATGGCATCCACTAGTAAGTACTATTTTTGATACATTTTCTCACTAAATCGCTATCGGAGAACAATAATAAGAAGGTTATTAAGGGCGGAAAAGTGTAATAAAAG